>CM075020.1:18158524-18176985 GCA_037576675.1 Pangasius sanitwongsei | reverse complement strand
GTAAAGCGGCTTTGAGACAATGACATTGTAAAAAGCGCTATACAAATAAACTGAATTGAATTGAATTGAATTGTGGTAACATTTAATGTGGGAATATACCCGATAGTGACTCTCTTATTTAAACTGAATTTAACCTGTCCAGTGTGGTTGGCTCTCAGGTGGTCTCAAAACCTCCTCTCTTTTTCTTACTAGGTTCCATTGCACGATGCTCCTATATCAAGTACCACTACTCCTCAGCCACGATACCCAAGAATCTGTCCTACAACATCACCAAGACCATCCGGCAAGATGAGTGGCACTCCTTGCGTGAGTATTCATTTATTTTACAGTCGAGTGTAATATGTAATTCTAAAGCCTGGAAATTTTCATGAGAAACCTTGAAGGAAAAGTAATGAATGCTTTACGATTATAGCTAGATATAAAGCTACACCATTTATAGCTTTTTTATGATTTGTTGAACCCCAACACAATCACTCTGATTACACATCCTAAACATTTAAAGTCCCGTACAAAACCATGTACAGACTGTTTTGTTTTTCAAAGAAGGCTCGGGTATTAGGTGAAACAAGGCTAAAGCTTGTTTTTAGACTGAAACTAACGTACAACCACCAATTCTCAGCTTATCCATTAAATTATGTCATCTCTGCCCTGCTTGTTGAAGTGCTCAATACTTAACATCCAAAAAAATAGGTAAGGAGCAGAGAGAACCACTGTGTAGTTGAATATAGTCTGGTAGTGAGTTCCCAGTAGATCCAACCCAACCAAGAAACAGCCATTTGTTGTTCCTTCTAAATAGGACACAAGTCTCAAGTCCCAAATATGCCTTACTAACCCATTTTTTTTCCCCGCAGCAAAAGCCCATACAGCTATTAAAAGTTTCTGCAGATTAAAACAGCAACAAAGCCTCTTTTAGGTGTCATAAATCATCTCCACAACTGCCTATGGACATCAGTAATTAAAGAGATTTATGCTATCTCTAAAGTATATACATGTACGTATATATATATATATATATATATATATATATATATATACACAGTATATACACACATACACACACACACACACATATATATATATATAAAAATAACTGACAGGTGAAGTGAGTAACATCGATTATCTCATTACAATGGCACCTGTCAAGGGGTGGGATATATTAGGCAGCAAGTGAACAGTCAGTTCTCAAAGTTGATGTGTTGGAAGCAGGAAAAATGGGCAAGCGTAAGGATCTGAGTGACTCTGACAACAGCCAAACTGTGATGGCTGGACGACTGGGTCAGAGCATCTCCAAAACAGCAGGTCTTGTGGGGTGTTCCTGGTATACAGTGGTTAGTAGTATACAGTGGTCCAGTGAAGGACAACCGGTGTACAGGTGACAGGCTCATGAGCGCCCAAGGCTCATTGATGCGCATGGGGAGTGAAGGCTAGTCCGTCTGGTCTGATCCCACAGAAGAGCTACTGTAGCACAAATTGCTGAAAAGCTGGCGGAGGCAGTGTGATGCTCTGGGCAATGTTCTGCTGGGAAACCTCGGGTCCTGACATTGATGTGGATGTTACTTTGACACGTACCACCTACCTAAACATTGTTGTAGACCAAGTACACCTCTTCATGACAACAGTATTCCCTAATGGCAGTGGCCTCTTTCAGCAGGATAATGCGCCCTGACACACTGCAAAAAATTGTTCAGGGATGGTTTGAGGAACATGACAAATAGTTTGACTAGTGTTGACTTGGCCTCCAGATTCCCCAGATCTCAAGTCAATCGAGCATCTGTGGGACGTGCTGAACAAACAAGTCTGATCCTTGGAGGCTCCACCTCACAACTTATAGGACTTAAAGGATCTGCTGCTAATGTCTTGGTGCCAGATACCACAGCACACCTTCAGAGGTCTTGTGGAGTCCATGCCTCGATGGGTCAGAGCTGTTTTGGTGGCACAAGAGGGACCTACACAATATTTGGCAGATGTTTTAATGTTATGGCTGATCAGTATATATATATATATTGTGTGAAAGATATAGTTTACCTGGGAAGGACAGATGGCACATATATCATATAGATCTCAGATATTATCTCAATCCAAAGCAGAGACTTATGAATACTGCCCACTTAACCTGATTGCTCAGCTTATCCCTTAAATTGCATCCCATTTTCTTTAGATAAGATCATAAACTAATCAAAATATACATGAAAAAGCACAAATAAGTAAATTGTGTGTCTGCATTACAATTTTGTGGCCTTGATTTAGTATCTTGTGGTTACTTTTTAGTAAATAATCATATATAAAATTTAAAAATGTGTCACCTAATCAAAGTTGAGCTTACAGACTTGTCCTACTACAGCATCGAAGAATGGAAAAATCCAGAATAATGTTAATTCATTATCAATACAATACAGCAATCTTAATAATCCACGTACAAAGAACAGGACCCAGGTTCGCTCTGAATAAACTATTGCTCTGCTGTTTAACAGTCAGTATTTGTAGCCCCACCTTGGGTCATCACTTAAAAAATGATTACTGAGTAAAAGCACATTTAAGTCTTCTTGGAGTAGTCAGTCCCCTGGTATGTCAGAGATCCTCTTATAGAGAAAACTTATGGTTGGGAGCAACCTGGCGGCAGGAAGAATGGAGACAGCGGATGGGCAGGATAACGCAAGGCCTCAAACTGTCAGACAGTTACACTCCAGTGAGCCACGAAGATCAGCCTCTATCCGGTGACAGAGCCTGTAGCCTCCTTTAACCTCAGAGCCTGTAGCAGTTTCCACTATCAAAAAACATTTCATACGCACTTCACTATTTTTTGAGTGGTATGGCTGTGAAAGTACTGAGAAATTATACTTAAGTGAAACAATAGATAATGTGTCAAAAGATTTACTCATTTAAAAGTGAAGGTATCCAGCCAAATTTTACTCAGGTAAAAGTTAAAAAAAAATGCTACTTTTAAATGTACTCTCTATGTTTGCTGGCCATATGCATGATTAATGCTATGTAGTCTGCTAATGAATTAATCAGAAGTGAAATATCATGTAAATAACCAATATTTACTATTAGCCAGAATTTGACTTGCTGCTACTGGATTTGATGCTAGTCATTAGCAAAGAAAACAGGCTAACGTCGTTAAATATAGCCAGTTAATGTTAATGTTAGCAAATTAGCTAAACTCACATTAATATGCTTTTTCAAATTAAATAGAGATCATGCATTCTAGGGAGGCAATTTTATACAAGCTTTGCTTACGCCAGCATATTGTATCATTTTTACATTTTTAAGTAGAGCCAGGGGCGCTCATCCTCGATTGGCATGATTTTCTCATCTCGTTCTCATTTTTTGCTTGGCAGAGTCTGACTGGATGAGTATCATGTTCAGGGTCGTTCCATGCAGTATAGATTTTGGTCACCTCAGCACTTGTGCAGCCACTCATACCTATTAGGGAATAGGGATTTTTTTTTTTTTTTTTTTTTTAAATCTCTCTTCAGGTTAAACCTGTACCAAGACAAAACAGCCAAGTGCAACTCAGTTACTATTTTCATGGTCAGGAATGAAAGCTCCAGTGCCAGAACTGAATAAAGCAGCAGAACAGAGGTTGTGAAATTCAAAATTAGTATTTTAAAGCCACGCTGATCCAGAATTGTTTTAATGTTAAACCTCTGGTCTGTCCCATTTCATACAACCCAGTTTTGTGGATGTGCACTATTTATTTCACCCCACTTCAATAGAAATAGGCCACCTCACCCAACTATTAATTAAATCCAACTGATTAAATTCATTTATCTCTAATAAATAACATTTATCACAGTTGTGACTACTAAACATGGATGAACAGAGGTTGGCGCATTATTAGGTTTCATACATGTAAGTACAAGGGAATTAGAGAAGTTAATTGGATATCACAAAACCTCTTAGATCATTTTCAAGGTCTCTTCTGATCATATCTTACAAATCAGAATCTGCATGAGCAGTCTTTTTTTTTTTAACATAACTTGCCATAAGTGGGCCATAATCAGAGCTGGGGACTTAAGTCCAAAAGTTATGTCAATATTTATGCAGAAAAGTTACAGAAAGTTACTGGTATTCGAACCCGGGGTACACAAGTGGCTTAAGCCAATTTTCTGGGCGCCCTATTCAGAATATACATGTTACTTATGTGCAGTTCACTCCTTCTCAGGTTGCCACGTTTTTCTTGAATAAAGGTGTCAGATACAGGAATTTTCAATAGCGCTTTCAAACACAAGAACTTGCCTTTAATTCCAAAAAACAACTATAGGATTATAAATGCAGACTGCAGAAACTGTGTTTTTTTTTCCTTTTTGTCAACTGTTAGCAGTGAAGCTCCATTTGTTGGAGCTTTTTCTGTCAATGAGCAGTAGCCTACTCTTACTATGCACTTACAGTTTGCATCCATTTACATTTAACGTACTTACTGTAAAAATGTTGAGGTAGGAAGACTTTGAGGAGGTTATTTATTTCCAAAATGTCCCTTAGCTGAATAGTTGAACCGACATACATACAGTACACTCAGAGAATTGCAGCACAAAGATTTAGCGAGATCAGGAGCATAAGAGCTCATGCCAGGTGAAAATTTGTGGTGTCAATACAGCAATCATGCCAGATGACATTGGAAAGGCTGTGTTTCCACAAATGGTAATTCAAAAAGCCACTTACTTTTACTTGACTGTACTGTGTATAGCAAACAATAGAGATTTTCATTTCCGCACTAACGTTTTAGTTTTGGAAACTTATTACCGTCTGCTTAAAACGAATTGGAAGGGAAGACCCACAGGGACCTCTTAGCCTGATAAGTGAACTGAAATAATGGTATGTATTGAGATACTATGTGTTTGATTTATAATTCCTTATTTGTGAATTTCTTTCAGCCTGTACTGTAACTATAGCCTGATCATAGTCTTTTTTTGCTCCTCTGATGAACACAGTTAGCTTCAACATTCCAACCTGATCTCATGGGAAATCTTTGAATTTGAACAGATGCAATGTTGGATTATGTTCAATTTCAAAGGTAGTTGCAAGAAAAGGTAGAAATGCTAACCGCACCCCTAACCCTATCCTTAAGCTCTTCATGCACATTCATTAACGCAAATTATAACAAGAATTGTCTGTGTCTTTTGACTTGAGTTATTTGTTCAGCTGCATTTTTGGCCCAAATGTGGAACCTCATCATGTAACGATCTAAGGCAGAAAATACAGCTTGAGTAATATAAAAATAGCAAATTGTTGCAATTTTGTATTATTTATTAATATGCTTGTATGTCCATGTTTAGAAAAAGAACTATTTTCGCACCCAGCCTAGCACAGACTACTACTGCATGCAGTGAAACACTGGAAATCTTCTGTTCTGACTGAATAGGCCCAAGCAGGACTCATTGAACTCACTGATACATCTGATCCGCGGTATATGAGAGAAATGAATCTTGGTCATGACTCATACACTGATTCACTGAACGCGAGAGGATCTGATCTCATACTGTATATACAGTCAGGTCCATAAGTATTTGGACAGTGACACAATTTTGGTAATTTTGCCCCTGTACACCACCACAATGGATTTGAAATGAAGCAATCAAGATGTGGTTGAAGTGTAGACTTTCAGCTTTAATTACCATTTTTTACAGAGTCCCTCTATTTTCACAGGCTCAAAAGTAATTGGACATTTGTGTAACTGAATTTGCATTTGGTAGCTGTTCATGGGAACTCTTAATATGGGGTCCAAAGAGGTGTTGATGCAGGTGAAGGAGGCCATCATTAGGCTGAAAAAACAAAACAGACCTATCAGAGAGATAGCAGAAACTTTAGGTGTGGCCAAATCAACATTCTTAAAAAGAAGGAATGCACTGGCGAGCTCAGCAGCACCAAAAGGCCTGGAAGACCACGGAAGACAATTCAAGTTAATGAATACTGAATTCGTCATATATATTATGTATCCAACGTGTAGCGTCACTGCTAGCACAGACAACAAATACTATTATTTCTGCATTGGTCATATTTTGACCCCTGTCAAGTCTGAGAGAGTGATCAGATTGTTCAATCATCTAAAATGTGTTTTATAGAGCCCTCAGTTAGAGAATAGAGATGCATGCTTCGACCGAGTGGAAGGTCAGTCTCGGAGTAGAGCTAGCATTAAGCTGAGATGTTTAATGTCCTTATTACCAGCAATGCTGACATGCCGTTCTTCATCCAAACAGACGATACTGCCGTGACGGATGAGCTGTCATGTGACGGCAGAACCTGAATGGAAAAATGAAGACCAAATAAACAAAAGTTACCACTTTTTTAGAGAGTGCCACAATGCTAAGTGCAAAATCAATGACCCAGAGGGTGAGGGGTCAAGGATGAAGAGAAAAGAGAGAGACCGAGAACTCAAGATTGACAGAGAGGCATTAGAGCATATACAATTGTTTTACAAAAAGGCCCACAGAAGCCTCAGCCAGAATATGTGGCATTGGCTTACACAAAATCTGGTCACTTCTGAACTGTTCTTGTTCTTATTTGGTTGACAGGCTCAAACTCGACTTTCATGAAGAGCGTGAAATTGCCCAATGGCTTATTTGAACTATTCCCACAATACATTTCTACAGACTCTCGAGTGGCATCAGCCAAACTTCAAAGTCTTCAACATGTACACAGAACTCATTTGTAGCTGTCTGTCAAACTACTAGAAGTAGGTTCAGTACTGATAAAGTCGCAAATAAAGCCGCTTTTTCTATTACAGCCAAATATAAAAGCAAAAGGTTAGAACACACTTTATCTTTATGCATGCACATGCCTATGTCTTTTGTCTGCACAAAGCTGGTATAAATTCATTGGAACCCAATTAATGCTGGGGATTTTTTTTTTTTACCTCTTTTTCTCTTGGTCTCCGAGGGAAGAGGCCTAAATATTGCTGCTTAGGGATTTTCCAAAATCAAAGGAAATGCACAAAGCGAGCTGTCAGTAACATGACTATATGTATAACTAGGCATAATGTTTAAAGCTGTCAGTCTAAACTAATTATTCCCCTGGAAGTTAAATTCTTCACATCTCAGCATCCTGATCACAAGAACAGTACAATGTCAGTTGTCAACTTGAATACTAGTCAATTATAATTTATAGATTTGAGCATTTGAATGGATTTACCATTCTAATGCCTAAATTTCCCATTTTGCAGTATACGCCAGAGACAACTGATGGAGGTCATTACTACGTCAATTTAGGATTCTCACATCATACTCCAGAAACGAGAGTGAGAATATTTGCATGAGTGCCCAGTCTCTAAAAACTTATTCCGTTTTCCCACTTCTGGGCTCATTTTGGGGAGATCATATTTGCCGGTTTGCATTCATATAGAATTCCTTCCCAACCATGGATTGATTGCACAATTCGTCACTTTTGTGCATGCAGTTTTGCAAAATGGCAGGCATTAGATTTGCTGCTTTGTTATTATTTTCCTTTAGTACTAACACTCAAGTAGTGAAGAGCAGCGCTTTTTGGATGCAGGAATTCATGCATACAGAGAGCCAATTTCACATCAATTTCATGTTCTCAATGCAAGCGATTGCGTCAAAAAGGTGAGCTAATTACAGTGCTCTAGTCCTCTGAAAGTCTGTTTTTTTTATATCAGTAAGGAATTCCATCTCCTCTGCTGATCATAACAACCCTTTCCCTGTAATAATGAAACTTGTAACAGGAAGTAATGAGACAAGTTGAACCAATCATCTTACTCAGTATGCAGCACTGGCAGCAGACAGCTTCCACATCTGATGCAAACTGAACCACAGTTCACTTGAAGCGAATGCCAGACTGCAGTTTTCAAGAGGACCAAGGATCAGTTCTCTGGACCGCTCCGAGGCTTGAAAACAGCTTTCATACCTCACCAAACATACCAATTCCTTGGGTCAAAAGGCCCCGTGTCTGGAAAAAAGTGTAAAAATGACTTAAAACTTACCAGATGCTGACTTAAAAATGCATTTACTGCATTACCAATTTGGCCACGAGGGCTTCGTCAAGCCCCGGTTGTGGGAGGAAGTGTAGCAGAGAATGTGCGGGTAATAAGTGAGTGGTCACACCTGTGGGTGGTTAATAATTACATGTATTTATAGGCCTATTTCTGTTGCAGTGTGGATCTTTTGACCCACAAAAGACGGGCAATGCCTTAGAAAAGCTGATAATGACTTCTGAACATTTTATGTGCTTTTTTTTTGGTCAATACTGATTGAGTAGGCCAACAGAAGAGCTGAAAATCACTCAAGAAAAAGCAATTTAAAAAACTTCTCTCTGAAGCCTGCCTCCAGTGTCTCCATTTGACTTACTGCCTACCGGGATTTTGCAACAAAGTTTTTATACTATTAGCAAGTTTCCTGCTACTGTGTGCTTCAGTGTGGGTTATAAACAGGACATATTTTGAATTCTGGTTATACAAAATTTATCTACAGCTCCCAAATTAGGTGCCAAGTTAAATGATTGCACCCAAAGAGAAGAAAGAAGGACCAGTTTATTTTAGTTACGTAATGACTTTCACCTACTAAAAAGATTTACAGATGTGAGCAGAACTAAAGTCACATAGCAATACCTAAAACTGAGATGGGGGTTAGAAGAATGGGCCATACAGAGCTAAACAAACACACAGCAGTACAATAATAATGGAAATATAAACCGTCCAAACATGGATCTTCAAAGGACAGTGAGCCACAGAGCAGTTTTTGTGGCTTGTTTAGTAGTGGTACTGTACATGAAGGCAACTGTATTCAATGTACCACAAAGTGTGTAACAATTTTAGTATGTGGTGTCTGTGAAAACTAGACGTCTGTGTGCATCATGGTAGTGCAGTCTGAGGGGAGGAATTTGCTTATTAATTCTAAAAATTGAGGATTGAGAGCTTACTATATTTAAGGGTTGATGCAGCGTACATTTAAAAAGACCATATAAGAGATTATATGAGCTAGAAATAAAATCTCAGGTATAAGACTGAGCCCAAACAGGATTATTTTCTGTCTCCTACATCGTTAATCTCCTGCCTCATACAAATGAATAAATTCTTCATGACCAGTCAGTGAAAAAGTAAAGTTTTGCTTTCCCAGTGTCTTATAATGCTGTGACAGAACCTGTATTCTATAAAACTTTGTTTTATGACTGTAAACAGTCTCCCAGGAAGAAGTTACAGCCGTCACCAGTAGCACGCCAGGAACCACATTAAGGGATGATTAATCACACCTAGGGAAACTTAGGGATTAAGGTCAAACTGATGCTTAATCACTGAAATGTAGGTGCAGTATGACCCCACCTGATCTCTAGCATAAGTATGGAATAATTGTATGTGGTGTTATAGGGAAAAAAATTGACAAAGAGTTGGTGTGATGCCGATACCATCCCCGACAATTACATTTTTGCATGTCATACTTTATCAGCTCCTGGGTACAGTTAATGAGACGAGTTATTTCCTGTTAAAATAGCTTATTATGTTAAAGCAGCTATCAACATTCATTCCCTAATCAGCCTCTCTCATTTTTTCTCTCTTGAAGTTAATAAGACAAAAAAAACCCCAAAACATCATATTACAAGAGACACCAGAAAGCGTAAACTCCTCTGTCCTGAAGACTTTCCTGTGTCAAAAAAACTTACTGACTTTTACAAAACACTGACACTGGAGACTCCTTCCATAAATGTTAAACAAACATCTCTGTACAAAGAAACTCCACCATATGAAGGCTTATACATGTTTCTTTCTTAACTAACAGCACATGTTTCATCTGTTTATTATTGGGCTTTGATTACGTCAAGCATCCACCATTCAGGTCACTGTGAATCAGCTGTTACTATAGAAATGATAACATATTAGAACAAACACATTAATGCAAAACTGTGATTTGCCTTGTAGCCAGAACTACTGTCTGGGCTGCTATTATAAAATTAATCAAAAACCTTCTGATCAGATTTAACAGACTACACTGTGGTATAACTGAATACCAGTATCTGAACTTCAGAGTGCACTTGTATCTTCCATAAAAATTCGTATCTTCCATAAACAGCCGCAGACGCATTCATCGCTGTTGTCTTTGTGCCCTGTTACTAGCTGATTACTCAGCATTGTAATGGAGTACGCCCATCTGTAATGACAACATTCCAGGCTGTAATTTAGTCTCTTTACCCCAGATTGTGATACTCAGAGGAAATAGCATGTTGAGAGTAATTAACTGTCACTGGTATAATCAGCTACTGTTAAGGTACGATAAAGCAATTTATTCAACACTGAATCAGATCTCAGTATTATATTAGCAGTATCACTCTGTATCTAAACGATCAGGGCAGAAGTGCAGATTCATCCTCCCTAAAACGATTCATTTGTACTATGCTACATCTCAGCTTATAGCTCCCCGCTTCGACTTGATTTCATTTCCCTTAGACAAGCCTTTTCCAAGTGTTTTGCATTAGTAAGTAATGAAAATAGAAAGTGGTCTCAAAAGACATCTGGGCCTAACATGATTGCAGCTGCAGGATAGAGGGAATGAGGGAAGGGAGAGGTGATGAAAAATGATTTGGTGTGATATTTCCAAGAAACAGCTGCAAGATCTTTGTGTTATGTCTTCTGTGTGATATCCTCAACCTTTCTGAAGGCTGAGTCACGACAACCAGGAGGGGAATCTTGAGATTTCCTGCCTCCAGGCTCTTCAACTCTTTTTTTTCTCAGCCTCAAAAAAGACGAAGAAAAAGTTGATTATATGCATTAGCACACAGTCTGAGATCGACAAATGCCAGTATTTCTAACTGTGTTTCGGTGGAGAGCCTTGAGCCATTAGAGAAAATGCTGTATTGATTGTCAGTATATGGAGTTTCCTTTCGTAACTGAACACTTGACGCTTCTGTCATTACGCTGGAAGTCTAGTTATTGCACATGTGACTGTAAGGTGCAGCGATGCCTAAAATAAAAATGCAGTCCAAACAAAGTAAATAGGTAAATGCTTTAATGCCTGTGGATTTATTCTGCAGTTTAATAAGTAAGGAATAAGGCAGGAAAGGCATGCTGTTATAGGAAAATATACCCACATATATGCAGCATAATCTGAAGTGTTGTATTTCTCTTAAACCACAAGCAATTTGCCGACAATGACGTTTTTTTAGTAATTAAAAATGACACGTCATTTTTTTAAATCCATTTATAGTTTAACATTTAATTTTGTGACACATCTGCAAAACAAAGAGTTCAGTTTGTCACGTTACCGAGAAACCACAAAGCACAATGTCCTCTGTCCTAAAGACTTTCCTACGGCGGAAAACCTAAAGACACAGCTTGACTTCTGACTATTACAAAGTGCCGACACTGGAGACTCCTTCCAAAAAGTGCTAAATAAATGTCTCTTCAACAAAAAAAAAACCATATCAACAGTTACACACATGCTTTTTAATCCATGTATGTAGAGTACTCCATCACACAAGTCCCTGTTAATGAGTCGTTCCTATAGAAACGTTAATGTTTTAGAACTAGCACATTGACGTAATCCTTGTAGCTGGAACTAATGTCAAAGCTGCTGTTTAATTAGCAAGTCATTAAAAATTAATCAACACCTTCTGACCAGTCAGAATGAAAGTATTTAACAGAGCTGTGGTGTAACGCTATAATTTATATTCCTCATTTGCCATAGTTATCAATCTGCTAGATCGTCCTTTTGCTGAAAGAAAATAAATGGTAATATTGTCTATAAAATGGGTTTTCATCATCATGCAACCACGAAGCAATCTTGGCAACAAAAAAAAAAAAAACCTCTTTTCAGAAAGACTACAACAAACCAAAGTTTTATATGCTGAGTGCACAGATACTAATCACTTCAATTCAATTCCTAAACATTATTTGCTGATCAGCTGCAGGCTTTTTTTTTTTTTCAACTGTTGGATAATCAGACTCATCCACAATACACTTAATATACAGAATGGTAGTTGAGGACAAAACCTTCCAACTGTAAATCGTCAAATGCTACACAAATCTGAGAGTAATGTAGTACGAGTGCTCCACTATTGAAATATTAATTCTGAGTATTTGTGTTTTACTTATCATATACACATTCGAAGATGTTTCCTCCACGAACGTCGAAGGAGAATGATCATACGTTTCACGTGACACTTCAGTGGTGGTATAATTATGTATAACATCTGAATGGAACAAAAAAAAAATCACTAATTCAGATTTTCCGAATCAACTCAATTGTGTGAATGTTTTTGGAAAAATCAGTTCTAGTATACTGTATGTTGCGTGTACATGTAATGTTTAAATTTGATAAATCAGTTAAAGTTAATTTACTTTTTAAATACCTTTTCCCCAGTTTTCTATTCAAGTGAAGTCGAAACATCAGAAATCATGCCTAATTATCCAGAGGAAGGGAAATAGTCCAAATTAACAGCCAGACAAGGCTAATAGTCCTGAATCAATAAGCCCCATTACACACACACATGTGGAGTGTTTCAGTTTAGCCAGAATCCTTTTTAGCTGTAGTGACTGGTGACCCTGGAGACTCATCACCAAGGCTCCGCTGTATACACCAGCGTGAAAAAAAGTAATTAAATACAGACTTTTCATGACAAATGATGTGTTCACTGAATTTTGTTTTCTTTTTGACTCATGCTGACCTCAGTATAACCTTGAAAGAAATATTTGATTAAATCGTTTTGCTTTTGATTATTTACTCTGTTCTATGATTATTGGTTCAGGTTACATTCATTTATGTTTATGTTTATCTCTGACTTTCTATCTCTAGGTTAAAGGTCACTTAGGTTCTGCACCTACCTTCTATCAAACACATTTATGGTATAGGTTTATTAGGATCTAAACCTTTGTACAAATTGTAGTTTATATCGTGCATGGTTATAACACATTTCATGTGTTTTGATACATTGTGAACAAACCAAGGTCAGAGGTGATAGCACTTCTAGACTTCTAGCACTTCTCGCTCCTTTTTATCTCTTCGCTCCCTCTTCCTTTTCACCCACTTATACTAGGTCTTTTCACTCTGTAGATCTGAGCTGATGAAACCTTTCTGAAGTTACGATTCTATTGTTAAAAACTGGTCTGAAAACTCTTAAAGCACACAGTAAAAATCAGTGTCTGAAGATCCCACCAATCTCTTGGTTCCTGACTCATTGCTGCTGAATTTCTAACAACTTGGTGCCGTGACCCGGATGGCACACTAACACCTATCTTGTGAGTTACACCATTATTTATGAACCAAGAGAAAAGTTGCGATTAAAATGACCTGTTGGTGGTTCTCATACCTTTTTTTGTCCTGCTCATATCTATAGGCCTCACAGCTCCAGGGTCCTGGGTTTGATCCTGAGCATGGAGTTTCGCATTTTCTCCCAGTTTCCTCTCTCTGTCCAAAAATGAGCATGGTGCCCTGCGGTGAACTAGTGTTCCATCCAGAGTCAATTTGTGCCCTGGGTTCCAAGGATAGGCTTTAGATCCACCATGACCCTGACAGTTACTGAAGTTAATGATTTTAACCACTAGCTCATGTGCTTTTAAATGGACAATTAATACCAAGATAGTGATATTTTTATACAATTTTCATACAATGAAAATTTCAAACGATATCACCCCTAGTTTATAACTTACGTTTTTGGAATCCTTCAGCATTTCTGAGACATATCATAAGGGCAGCTTTTTGCAGCATGCCTCAGGGCTTAAGCACTGGCCCGTTTTTATTCAGTCGCCTCCCGAGTGTGTGCTGGCTCACCAACTCTGAACTCTGTTGCGCTCTAGTATCTTCAAATTGATTTAAGCCAGGAAGTCACCATGAAGACCAGTGGTAGGAAGCATGGTAGAAAAAAGCAAGGACATACTGCAAGCCAAGCTTTTTACATTGCTAGTTTAGATGGCCAAGGTCAGTGATTCAGGCCTACTGCTACCTTACATAAGAGTAATGAGCACCTCTCGTGATTGAAACCTAATGTAGACTAAATGTAATACCTCATAAGAACTAATGTGGAGTGGTGTTAAGACATATCTGTACACCTTGCAATTGGTAGTAACAGAGAGAGCTAACGTAAGTGGTGATTTGTAAATAAGGGATTTCACAGGAGCAAATGTATTTCTTATGGGCTTTCAAGAAACGTGCATAACAGCAAGGGAGAGTGTTAATTATGTGCCAGATTTTATCACCTTCATTCCCAGAGCAGTGAGGACAGAGGCTTTGTCACATCCACAGAGACTCTTGTGGATTAGCCGAATTGCTCGACTGTGGCCCGTGGCTTTCTGAGTTCATTAAGCTCTTGAGTGGGGGCAGCTTAATGACAAACGTTCTAATGACTCATCCACTCATTTTTTCAGTGAAGAGTAAGTCCACTCCTCGAGCTGCATGCCCTACCTTAAAATTAAACAGCTCTAAGTTTAGCAGCCAATTACAACAAAAAAAAATCAATGGATTGGACTTAGGATGCGCTTGTAAATCCAGGATAATTATTTATCTGATGGTAGGCTTTCCTCCAGATATACCTTTTACGAAGAATCTTTAATTGGGCTTTTGGAGACAACAGGTCACAGTGAATAATATAGTAAGTCTATAAAATTGAATATTTTCCTAGCAGGTTGGAGAAGAATCAGTCAATTTCATTTAACCCCTTAAACGTGTGAGATCTGTCGGGGGGTCCATACTTATATTCTTTACTTTTGTAACTTTCCAATTAGTTTCACTGTAGTTTCTGAATGATTCATAGTAGTTACTGAATAATTCATGAATAAAACATGGCGGGATGTTGCTGTTGTAGAAAGATAATCAACAACATGGTGGTATGATCTGTTATCACCACAATGTTGATTATTTTGCGATATTACCACATTCCAAAGTGTTTTATTCCCCTTATTCCTCCACGGCAGTTTGCCATTGATTACAATTACAGCACGTCATAGTTTCTTCCTTGCTTATAGTTACATTTGTTTGCAAAACAAGTATGTTAGTGTTATTATTTAAGTTATAGCAGCTATAAATTGTCGTTCCCTCACTACCCTCTCTTTTTTCTTCCTTGTGCAGTTAATAAGACAAAAATGTAGCGTTTCATGTTACGGAGTAACCGAAAGGCACAGAGCCCTCTGTCCTAAAGACTTTCCTGTGTCTAAAAATGTAAAGAAACAGATTTACCTTTGACTTTTACAAAGCACTGCCGCTGAAGACATTTTCCAAAAATGCCAAATAAACATCTCTTCACATAAAACTTCGTTACATCAACAATCGCAGTGTTTTAATCAGTTTATCTGAGGCTTTGTTATAGAAATAATCACATATTAGAATGAGTGCATTAATTAATTGGAGCTACTCTTCAAGGTGTGCTGTTATACAAAATTAATCAACACCTTCTGAACAATCAGAATCGAGTATTCAACAGTGCTGTGGTGTAATATGTCTTAAGATTGAATAATATAATTCAAATAGTAAGCTGGGACTTTGTGCTGATGTGTTTTGCCAGGCGTAGACATGATCCATTCTTTATGGACGACATCAACAAACAATCAGCGAGACATTTCAGATTCATGTTTTCAGGGACATGGTTCTGTAGACATAATCAATGCCTGGCCCAGGCCAGTGACAGCTTTGCAGTCTTCATTATGTTGTTGGAACCATATCAGAGCTATGCATAATCACTCACCATGTCCTGCTTTACCCTTGCAAGAGTTCCATACAGATTTTATGCTGAGGCTTTAACAGTCAGATCTTGAGAAATACATTGATGAGACATCATCTCTGCAAAATTGTCCTTGTTTAATGGAAACACTAATTATACAAACAAACTAAGTAATATTGGGTATTGAAAATGTGCTGGCAAAACATAACAGAAAGTATTCATTTGCAAGAAGGTTGGACGCCTCTCTGAATAAGCATGGTAGCACTGTGAGGCATTTCGAACATAATGGCTTTTGTTAATCCGCCGGATGCAGTGCTATATTTGTCCGTATGGATAATCTCTTTTCTACAGCACTTAGGCTTTTTCCTTTACAAAAACCGCTTCTCTCTCTGTCTCTGTTCCTGCCTTCACTTAGACTGTCTTGGGTGGACAATGGTGACCTCAGCTACAGTTCCACCTCAAGCTACATCTATGACAGTGACTCACTTGCTCTAGCATCCAGTCAATACAATACCCTCTAGAGATCAGGGCCTTGGAAACTCCAGGTCATCTTCTGTAAATGAGTCCTCTTTTGTCCAGCTTAATAGCACATCTCTACCCTAGAGTAACATTCTTTATACATAGCTAAATGCATATGTTGGTTATTAGTATATGTATAAGTAACTCCTTCATGGGTACAATAACTAAATAAGTAATTACTATTACTAACTGTTCCAGCTCGGCGGGGACTGATAGCAGGTGAAAGCATACATGCAATCACATAGACGTAATGTTGGGGATAACTCTATTATAACTGATCTCTTGCCAGATGATCTGGAAACAGGCCACATGATCATACTGATCCCACTTATCCCTGCCTGAAGCCATTGCAGTGATGATTTAATTTAAGCTGTAAAAGAGAATCTGATGATGCATCTTCCCAGGTGTTTCCTTGGATTTAAAAGCACGGATGTTCTCCATAGTCCTATTTTGACTGGATTAGATTTACATTGGGAAGTAGAGCTCCACGTTTTAGAGCTAGCGGAATGTATTAATGTATTTGAGATTCAGCTATTGCACAATGGTCACTTGGAATCTCAAACATGGCAGCAGTAACATCATCCTCTTGTCTGCTCAGAGAGCTACAGATGTTATCTCCCGGGGATGGACAGTGCCGGAGATTTTTGTTGTGTATGTGTGTGAGTATGTACTGTATACTGCTTGAAACTGCATGAATATTAGATGAAGGTTGGATGTGTGCCATGTGTTAGCTCAGCATCCAAACATTGGTGCTGCTCTGAAGGTATACAAACAGTACTGCTACTGTACACACGACCATTGCTGTCTACTTATACTATGAATTAAAAATATGTACTCTTTTTGTAAAGAAAAAGTACATACTTTTGACTGTGTGGCAAAAGATTATACAAGTACTGGGACATACTAACACGTCATGTAACGGAAGAGAACGTTCTTGCCTAATTACACACACTGACACCAAAAACACTCCTCGTTGCATTTCAGCTTTTCTTCATTCATTATTCCTTAAAAAACTTTGGTTAGTGCTTAACATTTAAGTTCTTACATTGAAATACTGAAGACGCATCACTGACGTTACACTCATCCGCCATGTTCTCAGGTTGTATTTGGCGAAGCGAACAAAGGACAACTCCTTGCACAAGGCAGTATTAGTTGAAAAAAGTGTACATGGATCCACACTTCAAAAATCGACCAGAAACAGTAGACCGTCAGGGTACCTTTGGGGTACTCATTTCAACATACTACGATTTGGGACACACTAATTCTAATCTCGTATACTAATTAGGACGGATAGTAGGCGAACTGGGACGCAGCACATGAGATGCTCTTAGTCTAAGGACCAGATGTACAAGTGGGCACACTGCAAAATATGACTTCTGTACAGAGTTTTCTGTGGGTGACTGAGTCTTGTGTAACCTTCAGGAAATTGTAAACATGTTTCAAATCATGTTTGGTGTGTTGGATTTTGGTGTTAGATGTAGGGAAATACAATCTTTTTATTAAAACACATAGTTTCCCTATGTGTCCTACTATGGTCTTGTATTATTACATATATTGTAACAAATACAGGAAGGTAATTGACGCAAATACATGCCATGCATATGGTAACATACATCGCTAATGATATGAATGAGATCAGTATGATAGTTCCTGAGTAATGACTACCATATTTATAAATCATTCCATCAGCCAGATTGTGCCTGCATGTGTGTAATGCAGCAGGAAGGGATTTGGGAACTAGCGCTGTACAGTAGTTACAGCATTGAGGTTTGCCACACCACCGTGATGCACATAACAGTTAAACATAGATACTAAAAGAAAACATTTGTTTTGCAGGTAGGATGTAGTGGGTTGTTGGTCCTACTCGTTGGCACGGTGGCTTAGTGGTTAGCACTGTTGCCTCCGTGGTTGAGGGTTTGATTCCCACCTCTGCCCTGTGTGCATGGAGTTTGCATGTTCTCTGTGTGCTTAGGGGGTTTCCTTCCCCAGTTCAAAGACATGTGTTGTAGGTTGATTGGCATCTCTAAATTGTCAGTAGTGACAATTGTGTGCCCTGTGATGGGTTGGCACCTCATCCAGGGTGTCCCCTGCCTTGTGCCCTGAGTCCCCTGGGATAGACTCCAGGCTCCCCACGTGTAGGATAAATGGCACAGAGAATGGATGGATGGATCCTACTTGTCCACTGAGTAACTATGAATGAAAAAACTAATAGCCCAAACACAAAACTGCTTGCCTTGAGTACCTGGACTACTGATTTGTCCACTCCCGTTGTATTATATATATATATATATATATATATATATATATATATATATATATATATATATATATATATAGAGAGAGAGAGAGAG
>CM075020.1:18132059-18158424 GCA_037576675.1 Pangasius sanitwongsei | reverse complement strand
GAAGCCTGGAAAACATGGAAAATAGCCTGGAAAAATTTATATATATATATATATATATATATATATATATATATATAGAGAGAGAGAGAGAGAGAGAGAGAGAGAGAGCACTCAGTGTGGATTCCCTTGTGGTGCTATTATCAACTAAAGCTCAGCGAACCAAACACTTCCTCCTGCTGCACTGCCACCATTTTCAGAGCTACTCCCTTCCCCTTCCCAAAAGTGCAGCAGTAATCTAGTTAGTCACATTGCAGAGCCTGTCCACTGTTGGCCAAATCCCAAACTAATTTGGACTTTAAAGAGGAGAAAGTAGTTTTACAGCATGTTGCCCAGCTGCCACATAGAATTTCACACCAAAAAAATCATACTGTTCTGTAATATTCTTCTGTTTACTGACATTGGTTTAACATGTACACTGAGAAGCCACCTCAAGACTACACTTAATCTGACATTAATGCTGATTAAAATTCGGAAACCTACATGCTCCATGAATATTAATAAGGAAGGCTTACACATTGTTCAAAATCTGTGTACGTTCCACATGAACTGTAGTCTCTACAGCATGGTGATACATGATGTCCACTCAGAGAGAGGTCCAGGAGGTTATTTCCAATCTATTTCACAGAGAATTTTCTCTCAGAAAACAGTGACATTAAAAAGCCCTGCCAAAATGCACATAAAATACTTAAAACATGCTACAAGTTTCCATTATGGCCCCTCAGGCACTAACAGTCTTAGTGAACAGGAAAGAAGCCACCTCAATTTGTGACTGGGGTAAGAGAAGTAACTGAGAAAAGCGTTTACCTAATTCTGATTCGTGAAGAAGCTGTGCTATTCAGGAAGTATTTGGTGTCAGGCTTAGAGAGGATTTTGGATGCAAGTGCAGGGTTTTATTAGCAGACAAATCCAAAGGGTCCACCTGGGTTTGGGTGGTAAACTAGGCTAAACTCAACAAACTAAACAAACAAGAGTCTAAATCAGAACAGCATGGACACAATCATACATGTCACTAGTAGTAAGCTAGGAGCGAGACTTGGCAATGAACTGAGCTTTGTGGTTTATATTTAAAGCTTGCTGGTGATTGAGAACAGGATTGTTGACTGATTGAAGGGGGGGGGGGGGGGGTCATGTGACCATTATGTGACTGATTTATATGGAGTTTGTGCTTATAAAAGTGGCACAGACCAAACAGACATGACTTTCAGAGGCCAGGATTCACCGAGTCATGTTTTTCTATCATGCTGAGATCAAAGATTTAAGTGAAACACTTCATGTTTGCAGTAAAAAAATGTTCATGAATTTGAATTCCAACTGCCAACAACATTTTTATGAGGTAGAGACATCCATTCAGGAGCTTTGTTTAAACACACACACACACACAGAACACAGGCACATACTGTAGGGTCCCACATACTGTATCTCACTCACTACCACTTATTCCTTATTTTCTCCTCGCTTTCTCTTTTTACTTTCTTGCTTTTCCTCTTTCTTTTATTTCTTCTTTTCTCTCTGCTGATCTCAGATTATCTCTTGTCTTTTCCTTTTTTCATTTTCTTTGTGTATTGGGTTTTTCTCTTATTCTCTGTCTTGCTCTTACTTCTCTTTATCTTTCTGTTTTATTTCCTATGTCTTTCTGCTATTCTTGCATTCACTTTTTCCACTGTCTTTACTTCTCTTCCTTCCTTCCATCCTTTCCCTCCATTTTTAAGGTCTTTCTCAATTACTGGCCACTTTATCTATTCAATATTAAATTCAACACATAAGTTGCAAATAATACTAAGAATGTAATCGGGACTTTAAAGAGTAGATTGTGTCATAATTTTGATAATCAAATAGCCCTATCCACCCTCATAATGATATAGCTGTTATATAGGAAATACCAAGGCTCTTTAGCTTAGCATGTGGAATGTCATGTCTATTTTGTCTGATGCTGACAGGTAAAGGTCATACAGAGCATTGCACTTTTGTGGAACTCATATTTACCACTTAATAGGAGCTGCAAGTGAAGGACTGGCAACAGTAACTGATATGGAGGCATAAAGTAAATATAGTAAAGTTAAAGCTCAGCCCAAGAAATAGCATCTCTCAGATTACTGTATGTAATTCAGGAGAAATGTGGACCAACTTTACTGGTCCTTATTCAAAAATCTACTTTCTCTCAAAGCTCATGAAGTGCTCATAATTTACACTGAAGGGTCACTAAGCTCTCCTGAGATCATTGTGTGATCTAAGCATGTACAGACATGATTCAGTATCAGCAGATTGATAAATAAACGCGTTGTGTGAGCTACAATACGGAAGGATTAGAATGCGTAGATGTTCACATTACCAAAAAAACGAAATTCCTGATTAGCATAAGACCAGAATGTAATATCTCAAGTGCCCTAAACAAATAGTTGAAGAGGAGAGAAGACCCATCATATTTTTTATGGAAACAAATCGACTTGCATTAAATTGTTTACCCTTCATTTTCAAAAAGACACCACAAATGACAAAAAGCCTTTTCAGAAAGGATCAGTTAAAACAGAGCTACAGCTTGTTATGCCTTGGTAAAGAAAACAGCTTGATTTGCTGTATGTACAGTCACACTGGAGGGGATAATATACAGGCGCAAGCCGTGGTGTTTTCGTCTGTTCTGAATCCCGCTGTGAGAAGATTGTGATCCAGTGGATGGCAGTAGACGTGTAAAGGTCAGGTCTCTGTCTAAGCGTGTTTCCATCCACATGGCTTACGTGCCCTTTGAGCATATCAGTAGGATCAACATGCCAGAACTGACCACTTGTGTCAAAACAGATACCATTGGCCCTTTGCTCTGGATATTATACTACTATCGTTGCTTTGCTAGTCTAGTGCATACGAAGCCATCTTTTGATTAGAGTTAATGGCTGCTTGATTTAGACCTTTAAATATAAGCCTTTATATTAGACTTAAGGTTGAGGTAAATGGTTGTGCCCTTAATTTTTTTCTTTTTGTGTACAATTTTCATCTGATTATTTCAGTCACATAACGGAACAAAATAAAGAGAAGACCTGGACCCAAAACCAGGATGTATGCTCGCCTCATTGAGTATAGAGCAGGTACAATACCTCTGGGAAGCTGGCTATCAACATGTCATCTATATGTCAGGATTAAAGAATCAGCCTAGTGAGATAAATAGGATAATGGAAATGAAATGCCTCAAAAATGGTTTCGTGCCCATTTTGGTCATAAATCTGTCAATTACACAGGAATATTATCTAAGCAAAATATTGACTATACAGCGTTGTCATTACGGTGGATACTGGATTTAAAAAAGTGAATCACATTAAACTCACCAAACCAAAATAAAATAGCTGGAATATAAAACAGATTAGTTTTAGTTATGTTTAGTCTGGAGATAATCCCTAGAACAGATTAGGAAAGCACTAGAGAGAATTACCTTAAAAGGCTTCTCTTAAAGGGAAGCCTCCTGGTTTGAACAAACCAAAGAAACAGAAGCAACATTTTTTAAAAAGATGTGTAATTGTTGAAGTCTTTTTGTGAGAAGACAATTATTCAGCATTTTTGGAAGGAGTCTCCAGTGTCAGGGCTTTGTAACAGTAAAAAATGCTGTAACATTATGTTTCCCGACACAGAGGGCTTTACGGTTTGTGCTTTCAGCTATTGGCTTACAGAGAATCTTCACACAGATAAATTCTAGAAGAATCACTCATTTGCAGAGTGCAAAAAAAAAACCCACACACAAAATGATAATCAAAATGACAAGGAACATAAACATTAGGGCATGTTCTGATAGATGCTGTCAAAGGCACAGAACCACAGCAGGGAGTCAAAGATAAGAACCAGCTTCCTGGCGAGAGACTGAACAAAGTCATTCAGCGAGAACCTTCAGGGTGTGTACGTGCAGTAGCTCTGTGAAAATCCTTGCAGATTCATCATCCTCCTCCCTCTCCATGATGTAAATGGCCTGTGCATCTGTGACTCACTCTGTCAGCGCTCGTGGCCTTTGTTTGCAGAAGAGGTGAGCATCAGCAGTACATCCTTATCTCCTCGGTACATGTGGCCGAAGGACAGTCAGTTTCACCCAAGGTCATCTCCATTTCTCTCCCTCACTTCAGAGAACGTAGACACACTGTGAAACATACCGTAGCTTGTTTTCTTTTACGCTGATGCACTATTAACCATGGTGCCGAACCTGCTAGGGTAATGCAAAAACTTTCCCCAACTTTTTCCTTCAGGCTCTTTTTATGTCTGCACTACTTAACCTGATTGTGCTGTGCATCATATTCACTGCGAGCCTCCAGTGAAAGAGACCTCATATGCTGAATTAGGATCAGTATTCCTGTCTCAGTTATTATGCTTAACTACAACAGAAAGCTGTAAAATTGTCTCAGTAAAGGCACTCTGTCTGTTGCTGGAAGGATAAAGCAGCAGGGTTGATGAGTTACAGGAGAGAGAACTGCAGAATGGCTGCGAGCAGTACAGCGCTCACACCAGCTCGGCTAATGTCTGTTCTCGCTGTTGTGACATGTGACAAGTGGAGATTTCTTCTGCCCTCTGAATGTACCCCAGAGTGTCTCTCTGCTTTAGCAGTGGATAGCGCTGCCATTTTGTGAAACGCCCTGACACTCTTTGTAGAAACATATTTTAAACACAGGTACCAATACCTATGTGCATATTTCAGATAAATAATTTTAAGCATTAATAAAACCTCTACGGTGTTTAGAAAACAGCATTTTTACCGGTCCTAGTCCAGGATAGCTACATTGAAATATGATCATTAAAATACGTTAAAATCATATTATTTTGCATTACTATATGAATCTGTTTAACATCTCATTCTTAAAACATCCTTTTCTATAAGTCATCTATTATAGATTATGAATAATGTACAGTTTAGTTCATAATACTTAACCCTTTTACCTGAGCACATTCACCCCTATGAAATATTCCACAAGTCACATGTTCAACAGGAAGTTCACTATCATCAGACGCTTCTTGAAGATCGTGTTAAGTATAAAATTATTTACTCTCATTCTTTTTTCTTATTTTCAGTGATATTGTGACTGACGAGGTCACTTTCAAAGTGCATCCCATTTACACAAATTATAGCCTGAAAGTAAATTATTAAATTAAAAATGCAATTAGCATGGATGCTAGTTAACAGTAGTTTGAGTGTTTGCTAATAACTAATGCTAAAAAAAAAAAAAAACAACCCTGATACTTTTAGTCCTGCTACTTATTTAAGAGCAAAATGCAGCCACTGTCAGGAAATAAACTTTGTTAAAAAAGTCATAAGAAAAAAATTTTTTGTTTAAATTTAGTTATTTCTAAAATAACTTAGCTTTTTTTGCTGTAATGAACTTTAATAGATACTTAAACCATGCACAATTATTTTAGCATATTCATCCATCACAGTTTTTAAAAGATGTTCAGCCTTTTGAAAAATGTTTTTGCTGTATTGAAGGCTGTATAAGCATAAGCACTTTTGGTGTTTCTTTGGCTTTGCTTTGTTGCTAGGAGCAATTTTTTTATCTTCTTAGAACGACTGCTTGGCTTCAGGTGGATTAGAGAGAGAGAGAGAGAGAGAGAGAGAGAGAGAAGATACAAGGCATAGTGTCAGCAAATAGCAAGTCTCTCTTCACTCCCCTCACTCCCATGTGTTACCTCTTTAGCAAACCTAAACTACCTTAATGGAATTGTTTAGGCCATGAAAACCTTAAAGCTTAAAGAAAAGAACGCACCAGAAAATATGGAAACAGGAAACCTGGTCAATAGTCAATACAATCAATTTTTCAGAAAGAACTTGACATTTTCTCTCAGTTTCTGCTGGATTCAAACTTGTAAGTGATGCACACGCACCCCTGATTCATCAGACCAGGCCACCTTCTTCCATTTCTCCATGGTCCAGTTCTGATGCTCACGTGCCCATTGTAGGTGCTTTCGGTGGTGTACAGGGTCAGCATGAGCGCTCTGACCGGTCTGCAGCTACGCAGCCCCATATACAGCAAGCTGTGATACACTGCGTGTTCTGACACCTTTCTATCAGAGCCAGGATTAACTTTTTCGCCAGTTTGTGCTACAGTAGCTCTTCTGTGGGATCGGACCAGACGGACTAGCCTTCAGTCCCCATGCGCATCAGTGAGCCTTGGGTGCCATGACCCTGTCGCTGGGTCACCGGTTGTCCTTCTTTGGACCACTTTTGGTAGGTACTAACCACTGCATACCGGGAACACCCCACAAGACCTGCTGTTTTGGAGATGCTCTGATGCAGTCGTCCAGCCATCACAATTTGGCCCTCGTCAAAGTCCCTCAGATCCTTACGCTTGCCCATTTTTCCTACTTCCAAAACATATATATGTTTTATATATATATATATGGTAAAAAGAAGGGGACCTGAGGGACAAGGGCAGAAGAAGATTTATGTTTTCCAATGTGGGAGCTATGAGAAAGATAAGATGTACATTAAAAATGAGCCATGCATGAGATAGTGAGGCACGGTGCAAGTGCTGAATGCGATGATTCATTTTGTCAAAAGCTGCTGTGGGATCTTCGCTGCGCGTTTATCAGCACACCACAAGGCACTTTGTGTTCAAATGGCTAGCATTGTTTATCTGTCTGTATCTGTTTATCTGAACTTAAGACATGTCAAAACTTAAGTTAGGAAACAAGGACAAGGACAGGACATAATTACTTTCCCTGAGCTGGCAGCAGTCATGGCTGGTCATCTGAAGCCTGATCATCTGCAGAAAGGAGAGTGGAAGATCTCTTCAAAGGCAGGGTGAGCTGGATTAATGGAAGAGGAAGGAAACAGTAATTGAATATGGCGAGGGAAGCCTCCTGAAAGTGGGAGCTCCGTTTAATCAAATGTATTGACTGTGGCAGAGCACTGGCAGAACCTGGAGGCTTCAATTCAAATCAATTTTATTTGTCTAGTGCTTTTAACAGTAGATATTGTCACAAAGCAGATTTAGTTTGCTCAATGAGCAAGCCAGAGGTAAGGAAAACATGAGGAACAAACCATGAAAGGACCCAGACCCAAAAGTAAACCCATCCTCTTCTGTGAGAGAGTGACACAGAGATCATAAGTCATTACTCCTCTACAACTGTACACTATAAAGTCAAACTTTAGTCAAACAAAAGTCAAAGTGTGTTGAAAGGATGAGAATAATGTGAATAAGCATCTTGGGTTGAGCACAAGGCAGTTTTATAACCATAGTAGCAGTTTTTAGGTACACGTCAACAGTATCCAGATGACATTACTTGCTGAAGCAAGGGTGGGTCTTGGGCATAAACTGTTTTTAAGAAGAGCAAATCTTAAGGGTATCCATGTGGAACCATCCACAGCAGCTGAAAATGAATCACAAGTGCAGAAAGCTCCAAGCAGAAGTAGAGCATCAGGATGAATCAGGCAGGAAGGTGAGAGGAGCCGCAGCAGCAGAAGTGTGTCAGGATCAGGCACCGGCATCACATCTACATACACAGTCCTCTGAGCGTGAAACAAGTGCTCAGTAAGAAGCTGTAAAAATATCCTCATGTACGGTACGTCACATTGGTTGTGTCACAAATGACGTACTTATACACTGTGCACTTACACTATGCACTATGTATTCTACCATCTACAGTAGTGTATGTATTTTAGAAGGGTAGTATCGTCTCAGATGGAACACTATCTGTCTTTTACTAACCAGAAGTATACGCATACGGTGAATTTTTTAAAATGTTGAAAAATAAATCACACAACATGGGCTAATTTAAAAGAATTCAGAGTTCAGAGAATTCAACAGAGTGTTGTCGGCCACATTTTTTCTCATCCAGCATCAGCACCTGGTAGCCCCTCCCCTCTTCCGCTACGTAAGCAAAGCTGCGAGCGTTGAGTGCATGACGTGTCCAACATTCCACACTTCGTTTTTTCAGTTGAGCAAGTGCATCATCAGGGTACCTGAAGTGCACTTCTTCTTGTTGGGATTTCAGTTTGAACACAGTACTCACACTATTTATACTACAAAATGACATAGAATAGTGCATAAGTGTGCGATTTGAAATGCACCTTTGGAGATCTTTGACAAATTAAAGCAGGAATTCATCCATTTCATGCATTATCAGTAAACTACATTCACATGTCACAGGTGTGTTTACTAAGCTGTTCTGAAAGGAGCCTAGTAAAGACATGAGCCACCTGACAGATGGGCAGCAATACCCAAACACTCGACGCTTTCAACCAGACGCCCAGTGTGTAGACACAAAGGCCAAGGCCCACTAAACTGTGAAGGATGTGGGATGGGCTGTAAAAGAGCCACTGTCTCACTCCTCCAAAGTGTTTCTCTTTCATCAGCTTGCCCTGAAGCAGCCACAGGGCCTGTCTGTTGAGTCAGTCTTCAATACCACAACCAAATACACTGTAGGACTGAGGCTCCACTGCTCTATTACTTCAGTTACACAGCGTGGGTGTGTTCTCACACTGCCATAAGCCTTAATGACAGAAATCTGCTGTTCTGGGAATGGCACTAACGTTACTGCTAGTTGCTAGTGATGCATCTTGGCAGTGCTTAAGCATCATTTAGAGGCTTGTTCACACTGTCAGACTGAACTGATGTGGTGAAGTTGAAAAGTCTCAGCCTTTTAGGAATTTTTTTTTTTTTTTGTCTGCAGTGGGGTATTAAAGGAACTTTTCTTTCCCATGAGATCTCATCATCAGTTTACATCATAACTCCTTGCACAAGACAAGACTAACCTAGTTTTTTTTTTCTGGTAGTCCAAGAAGTCATCTGCATATCTGTAGCAGCTAGTAATGCACTAATATGTAAATTGCCTACCAGAAGTTGATTATTTCATTTAGAAAAATAAACAGATTGATGGCTTGGTGGTTCTGTATAAGTCATTTTCGGCTACAGTTATATAAGGTTACAGCAAAATAGTGGAAATTTAAACAGGGTACTCTGCTTAGTTTAACTGATTACTGTACTTCATATATACAATGACTGTCATAAAATATTTAATATTATAATGTATTTAAATATAAATAAGCCTATAATTTTATACTGTCAGAGAAAACGCAAACATCAACAGTAGCGTCTTAGGCAAATTAAAAAACAAAAAGGAAATATCACAATTTTATCATACAGCAGTGTTTACTTGATACTGGTATTTAGTTACATTTTCCCTGTCTTTTGTTGATGAGTTGTCCACAATTAGTCCATGTCAAGTCCGCATTCTGGAGCTCTAGTGTCTTGCATTTTTGTGTCTTAGGTGGGTCACGCCGTGTGGAAGTGTTATCTGTACAGACAGTCTACAGTGATATTATTCTTTTAGAAGTGTGTTTCCAACCTGATCAATTTAGAAAGACAACTTACTTGATTTGTCTTTGTATCCGAAGGCCATGCTGATGGAGCTAAATCAATATTCATTAAGGATGGGCGGATAGTGTCATCCGGCGAGGATGTTTGTACACATTTTTGGGTCAGATTAAGGAAATGAGATTTTTATACAGACACATCATTTCTGGAATAGATAAGGCTTGACAATATGTCATATTTTTTCTGCATGCAACACACTCCGTGTCTCCACTGTCTGCTGAAACTAAACATTTGAATGTGATTTTTTTCACATTTGAATTCATATTCTGACAGCCCTAGTATAAGGTAAATTAACTCACCGCTGAACAGATTACACTAAAATAGGTCCATACAGCAGGTTTTGCTTAGAGGTTGGATGCAAGTGCAGATTTATTGATGCAAATGGCAAAGCAGAAAAATCCAAAGGGTAAAGACAGAGTCATAAACACGTAATGGTTAGGGTGATCAACAAACAGGCTAGACTATGCAATGCAAACAAATGGGGTTAAAATCAGAATAGAGTGCATTCAATAGTACGAGCTTGGTAAAGTTCAACGAACAAGTGTAAAGTAACAGGTCATGTGACGAATCAGTCTTTGGTAGT
Source organism: Pangasius sanitwongsei (assembly GCA_037576675.1). Classification (NCBI taxonomy): domain Eukaryota; kingdom Metazoa; phylum Chordata; class Actinopteri; order Siluriformes; family Pangasiidae; genus Pangasius; species Pangasius sanitwongsei. Next base: position 18,148,506 of record CM075020.1, on the reverse strand, counting down.
TCCCTATTTGGTGGAGGATCCTGGGAAATACAGTTCATCTTTAAAAAAAGAGTCGATGTGCCAAATAGCACCCTGCTTTTCATTTCTTTAACTGCTCCTCATCTCCTTTCCTTCTTTGCTCTGGAGGAAGGGTGCAAAGGAAACAAGGACAGAAGGACTGAAGAACAAACATACTTAGCAATGAGATGTTCTTATTCACTGAAGAGTCACTTTAAAGTGAATTCACTTATTAAAATTATGACATGTTGCCCAGCTTTATTAACCGTTTAAAGGATCTGCCTATACACCACAGTGATCACACACTAAATTATTCTTAATTATTATAAAACATAATTGTATGTGTACATCATGCACTTATCACGTTTATCTACTCATGACTGTAAAGCAAGGCTTCCACATAGGAAAAACCTGTGCATCCTCACTCTAAAAGCCTCTGAGTTCCTTTCTTCTTGATTTCTCTGATTGGTGCATCCTTAAAGATGGTGGACTTCAATTGATTTTCAGTGTCATGGGCTAAAAAAGAAAGGATCAAGGAATCAAGGAGGTATTACATAGAGTTTTGGGAAGCACCGTAGTGTATGGCTGCAACATTGATTGACGTGAAACAGTTGGTGCTGACTATTGATAAAATCTGGCAGTAGAATAGAGAATATGGGCGGGTAAAATATTTATCAGAATAAGCTTGGGGAAAAAGATCCTCCTTTGAGTTTACTGATTGCTCATCCATGTTTTAGTGCCACCAAGTGATTCCTGTCTATAGGCTTTTCAACAATCAGTCAGTTACTGAGTCAGTGATAGAAAGTGCCTCTTCTAAACCTTCTAATAAATCCACTCTCTTGTATCCTTCATACACACTATTTCCCAAGGAAGGTCACCCCTGACCTTCAGGTGTTATAAACATGTAATGAAAGGTAGAGTCATTATACACCATACAGGATACAGGAGTCTTTTAGTGAAATAAACAGTGTTACTAATAAGCAGAAACAAGACTGTGTATCGCATCCTTCATGCAGGGAGCCCATATGGAGAGAAAAGAAAGCACTGAAACTATCCGTTGTTTCTCTGGGGCTACCATGACCCTTGATGCATTGCCATGTGTTTAGGCTTATTCCTTCTTAAGCCTCCACTTCCTCATTGGCAGATTCCATGCAGTTATTAGCAAGCTCTCTTCTCCTCTCATGACTTTTCTCAGCTTTTTCTTCCTTGCTTTCCATCGCACTCCCTCTAAATCTCTCTCAGCTTAGCCCGCCTCTCACTATGCAAATCCACTGCTGTGCCTGAGCACTCAAGCACCAAGCTAGCTGACAGCAGCGCATAAACTCGCAGCTCCCGTAATCCCACACGTGTCAGGATGCCACGGCAGCAACCTCAACTGCCCAGTGCTATTGGAGAATGACAGAGTGATTGGCGTTGATCACGATTGCCTTGCCTTAAAGCACAGCGACAGAAAATCGTTCTCACATTGCGAGGGTTTTACTCCGGGTGGCCTACTACCTCACTCTGAGACCCAGTCTAAGAGATCAGAATAAACAAAGTCACGCAGCTGTCACGGCCAACAGTGACCACCTCGGCCGATCTGTCCCCTGCCATGGTGCTTGTCGCGTTGGCAGATGACGTGATTAACTTCTGGCAGCTATTGCCGTGTTTCAGTCAGTGACTTGACACTGCTGAGTGCCAGTCCACTGCCAAGAAATTTATCAGAGAGGCTCATCCTGATAAGATGGAAACAGGGCAACAGGGCTATATTTTTTGTTGTATGCCTGGCCAGATTGCAAAGTAGAGTAAAAATCTGGCTAGGTATTTGCAAAGTTTTATTACTAATTCGCAGAATATAAGTTAAAAAGCACTTCCTGATAATAATACATCCACTCTCTTGACCGATTGAAAAAGGTGGATTGCTTTTTCTAACAGTTTGGCTGCCAGGTCATTCAAATTGACACGCTGATGATGTAATGTGTAGAGGCTGCAGCCCAGTTTGAGTGATAGAGTCTCAGCACCAGCACCTTTCTCCACTCATACTATTCCTATCAGCACTTACCCAGCCAGGCACGACTCCATTAAACTGCTCGACCATGACACTTGATTAAAAATGGCTATTAATCCGCCCCATCCAATTTCTCCTCTATTATGTGGAGAATGAAGATGATGGAATAGTGCATAGAGGGCAGGAGTACTGAAAATATCTAGAAATATCCATAGCAGATATTTTTTTAGTCATTTAGTGGTGTGGTTCTTATGTCTATTTGAACACCTCTATATTCTCCACAATATTCAATTCATTTTGATTTGAATTATGTAGCACTTTTACCTGTAGACATTGTTCCAAAGCAGCTTTATAGAAATACAGATGTAGATTTAAGTCCATAGTGAGCAAGCCAGAGGTGACAGTGCCAAGGAAAAACTCTCTGAGGGAAAATAAAGAAGAAACCTTCAGAGTTTCCAGACTCAAAAGGGAACCTATCCTCTTCTGGGTAATACTGAGTAGTGGAATTTTGATCATTTCATTAAGCATCTTATCAAGACCTTGGAAATTATAAAGTTCTTCTTGATACTTTATAAGATACCGAGCCACAAAATTTTGACCCAAAATAAGCTCAAGGCAGCTACAACTTTTCAACTATACTTTTTTATACTTTTAAGCAATATTTTATTGTACATTTATTTATTTATGTATTTATTTTGCTAAAAAGAAAAGATATATCTTTATAATTCCAAGGTTTTGTTGCAGTTAAAAGATTAAAAAATGTATGAGATGTGAATAGGAGTCTTGGGAACTTTTCTGAACATTGATGATGAATATGATGAGGAACTGTAAGTGAAAAACAGATATGGATTAGGATGATATGGATTGTTTCTCAGGTCCTCTGTGGCAGGTCAGTATGACCTTTGGGTTTGTAAAATTCATCAAAGCCTGATGCACAGAGCAGCTCATTTGTCTGTGCTTCCGATCCACTGGGTCTCTCATAAAGAATGTGGTATGTGACACGCAGGAAGGGTATGGAATCAGCAGTCGTCAGTGTGGTTATACTGGTACCTCTTCCCTAACGAGAGTGTTATCACTTTAGAAAAAGCTGTATCCGGCTCCACAAGCGTGAACAATAACTCACAGCACTTAGCAGCAAATGCAATCACTGCGCTCCACAGCTGCAATCATCACAATTTAGACTAATTAAATGGGTGGCGGAAATATTTGTGTTGCTGGCTAATTGCCTTCCCTCCAATCTGACTGTGAGACAAAAGCATGACAAGACTCCACTCAGCTGTAGTGTTAACCTCAGTGACCTCAGTATCTGACAAAGCACACACCAGTCACCAGCCTCAGGAGTAAGCCTGTCACTCCTGCTCACCATCGCGATGCTGGTGATGGACAGAATGTCACCATAGCAACTGTCAAAACACCAGCTAGCACTCCAATCAGGGGGTTTGTCACCAAGCTTTTCATTCATGAGATGTTTTTCGATGCTCGCCATCTTCTCATTCATATATCATTGTATTCTTCCTTTTTATTTTTTTCATTTTTGAAATGTTTCTTGCTTTAATGTTGTTTTTATAATACATTTGACAGCAAAGAAAAAAAAATATTTCCTTCTTCAGTCTGCATTTTTTTTATCCCCTGATTTTTCAGGCTTAAAGGCAAAAAAGGTGCCAGTTTAGATGCTATTGTAAAACTCCATCTTGGACACGTCTACTTAGAAAAAAATCTGGCAGGTGGTTTGCATACTCTGAGGAGTCAAGAAAATCAGCGTAAGCGCGTGCATAACCCGACTCTGAATACGAGTAAATATGTGTGAAGTAAATATGTTATGTCAGTGTGTAAATATTGACATAACTTATGTCATTGATGTAAGTCACCAACTCTGAACACAGCTCTACATCTTTACAGAAATATAGATCTATATCAAGCTATCTAATGCACAAGCCATAGGTGACAGTGGTAAAGACAAACTCGAGGAGCAAACCTTAAGAGCTGGACTCAAGCTTTTGATTGACAGCCACATTTCTCATCCAGCCGTCGGACCTAATGTTAACTCTGTCTCCTCCCTAATGAATACTACCTCACTGTACTCTGAGTGATATGTCCCTCAGGACTGAAAGTCCCAACTGCTGTCTTGCCTTAAAGAAGGTTTCTGGGTTTTGCAGTGCTTTTCTATCCTGCTTTTTCAATTTGTAAGAAGACCTGACTCAGGGCGACATCATGGCCTTTCACTTTTAAACTGTCACACAGTTCCAACGCTTCATCATGACATGCAGCATGAGGAACACTGCTCCCTTCACTACCTTCTCCCCTGCTGGGTGTAATTTGATTCGGAGCTGTGACTGTTCTCTCACTAGCGGCGCTTGACATGTGGTAATGAAATTAATCTCTATTATCCTCCCAGCCAGTGGAGGTGGAGCTGGCAACCGGAGCAAAGAGAAACAAACACAACCGTAAAGATGGTCAGCAGTTCTCAACACAAGGAGAGCAAGGAGCAAGGAATTGATGCATGCCTTGCATACCGTCAACTCTAGAATTATTGGCGCCCTTTACAAAAAAACGTGGACATGTAAAATAAATAACACAAAAACAAAAAAGTGATTCCTTTATGAGTATTTTCCAACATAAAATGTTTCCTTAGGTTCCTTAATAATTGTCTGCAAAACACTGATTTCAAAATTATTGGCACCTCTACAACCTACTAATCGGTGAAGCCTACCCTGGAGAGAATGATAGTTGTTTATAGCCATTAACTGTCTTATGTATATCAGCTCTTTTCCCCATGCTGTTGGATGATGAAGTGACAAACAGAAGATAGACAGAGATGTGCAAAGGAATTTATTTTCAAGGATGACTTTTTGTTTTTGAGAGAAAATGCTGTTATTTAAAGGAAAAAGTTCAACAAAATGATTTTATTAGAGGAAAGACGAGTAGTTTTTATCATTGTTTAAGTGGGAAATTTGAATAATTTTGTGTATTTTTCTTTCTTGTGAATACTGTGAGGGAGCGCTCTTGGACAGGTTGTAGGGATCCTTATGCAAAGGTTTATTCAGGCAAAGAGCAAGGTCAAAAACGTTCCAGGGCTGGATGTTACAAATATGTTCTTCGATTCTGTTGAGGGGGTGCCAATAATTCTGGAGTTGAGTATAAATATGGAGTGTTATAGGAAGTCTCCAATTAGCTAGGAAATGTGAACTGATATGCATGTCATTATGCATCTATTGTCTGTAGTAGCAAGAGAAAAATATAGGCTAAGTCATTTTATCTGAGCATCTGAAATTTTCATGTTCTCCCCGAGAGCCTTTCATTTACTGAGCCAAATTCGAGAGCATATAATTAAAAGAAAACAGTGGCACGAGCTTGAACAATGCAGGCTAACGAGCCAGATAGGACCGAGCAACAGCTTTCAGCCTGTCAGGAGCTGATGCGTAAATAAAAGAAACATGGTTGTTATCCACACGGAGCTAAAAGTTACTGGTCTAATGCAGGAAAACTTGGCAGAACTGTCAAACTACGTCAGACAAAAACTAAATAATATTACAGAAGCAGTCTGAATGGTGTTCTCAAAATATCATTGTGCAGCCCAATTTTCTCCCAATAGCACATTACTATTGCTATAAAAAGACCCCCGGTGACAGGAATCTATACTGTACATGTTAGAAAAGTGAAAAAAAGAAAAGAAAACAGGCTGGTATTTTTTTTTTCACTTTTCCTCTATTGTGTGTAAACACACCTACATGCATGCAAAAACACACGTACACTGCTGTCTGAATTGGCTTTTGACAACAGGAACGTGGGTCTCTGTGGCTGCGTATAACCTGTTAGTGTTCTTCCTGCCATGAGAAAAGGGAAAGAAACAAAAGATTTAGTCAAATGGATTTTCACATCACACGCTAGCTGTGCTGTCATATTGTATGTTTTACTTCTTATTTTAGTGCCTGTTAGCTGCTGGGTGATCCGGAGATCTAGCCATAGTTGCTAGTGCGTGCTTTTCCACAGAGGTTGTTTCTTTTCTCTTTCAGAAAAGTGGCATGCAGATTTAAGATCAGGAGTAAAGCTCTACTTATTCATACCGCCTCTGCATTCTCGGCATGCAGGAGCATTATCAATTTGGTCTCACTGTGAGGTGAAGCCACTGATATTACCAACCTGCTGTACTGGGTGCTGCTTTAGCTTCTGTTGCTAACTACTCTGATATGTCAACTTTAAAGAAGGGGCGAGTTTCACTCATAACAACAGATGCAGCTCTACCTTCATAAAATCAGCTGTAACTTACTTTATGTTAATTGTTCGATCCTTATTTTTTTTGATAAATAGTGAGACTCTCAACATCTGTAGTTGGGAACACTTGCCATTTATTCTGATGAAATGAAGACAAGAAAAACAGTCTTTAAAACTGTACGAGTTCACCCTTATGATGTCTGTAAAAATAAGGAGATATAATAATGAGAGCGGAATGAGATAAACACGTGATTCAAGTTCATCCAACAGACAGAAAACACAATACACTTTAAATTAAGAATAAGAGAATAAACAAATAGATGGGAATAATAATATGATATAAACATGATTTAAAGAAAAATACATATAAAAATGATTTTTAAAGCAAAGGTGACATTAGATTAATCACAGCTTAGCAAGAACATACCATACAGATACAAATCAGGAAGAATAAAAGGGGAACACACATAGACAGAAACATCAGGTATAACTTTAATATTTTGTGTAATTCTACATAATTAAACTGTGTGTACTGAATATACCTTTCATACATGTTACATATGTACGGACTTGGCATCTCACCCAGGGGGTATTATCGCCTCACACCCAGTGTTCTCCGGACAGGCTTCAGATCCACCGCAACCCTGCGCAGGACGGTGGTTAATGAAGATGAATGCATGATCGATTTTCACATACAGTGTTTTGTTACAGTCATCATAACTTTTTGCTTCTGGCTGGTGAAATATACCTGCACTGCTGATAGTCTCTCTGCTGCAAACTGCAGTGGGGCTGGATGTAAGTTTGGACAAAAATGATCATAAACCAAATTAACTAATAAACAGTTTACAAGTATTGGGATTTTTTTTATTCCCAGAATGAATATTCATTCATTTACAATTATCATAGTTATTTTCTCAATTAAAATATATTTGCATGACCTCCATGAGAACCAGTGTCCAATGAAGCACTATCTGCTAAATTCCTGTCCAATCAGAGGACTCCTGTGTGTGCAGTTAAATGTGCTGGAAAGCTGCTGCAATGGGAAACCAACGAAAAGAAACAACTAATAAAAACAGCCCAAGAGAAAGAGCTAATAATTATCAAAGTATTAGATAAATGTGAATACAAAGAAACAGTTCAAAATAACCTGAGCACGGTGTGTGTCGATCAATCCATGCAAACAACTTGCGTATTAACCTTTATAAATGACATGCATCTTCAGTAGCATCCAAGATTTATTTTGTAATAATTTTGAGTTGACTATTTCACAGTTGTATTTTCACATTAACTTCAACTTTCATGTTAAATACCACCTTCAACAACATCACAACTGAGATAAAGCAAGCTCCTGCATCACGTAATGACAGCTCATCCTCACTGTCACTCACTCTATATTCAGACGAGACCTAATTGCCGGATCTTTCTGCATACATAATTACACACCTCTGCTTTCATGCACAAGAGAGCAGCACAGCACATTCATGCGCTGGAGAGTACCTATTGTCAATGCTCAAATTCACCCTTTCACGAAAGGCAAGAAAAAAGCTGTGCAGACAGACAGGTGCCTGCTGGTTTTAGCAACACTGAGATGTGGAGGAGAAGACTGGCTAAACGCTGTTTGACTCGCGTCTAAATTGGTTACTGACTGTGGCACCTCCTTTTGCACGATGCTTTGCTTTGGCTCCAGAACCTTCCAGTGCACCTTACATTAAAATCTGTCTGTAACGATCCTCTAACCTCGACACAGGCTCGCCTTTCTCTGTGTGGTCTTGGCTGATGTTTAATTTCTTAGAGAGTACTAGGTGTCCGGTTTGTGCCCAGTCAGAGAACACCATTAAATCTCCCTGAACAGGTCAAAACTGGCAGGACATAATCCATCACTTAATCTAAACAAAGCAGTCACACAAGGCTTTTTTGAACTTTCACATGAGAAATATTTCTTTATTAAGGTTAAGTGCCCTAAGCAGCAGGGGCTGTCAATGAAACTTCATGTGCAACACAACAACTCTTTCTTTCTTCGATTTTTCCCAATTTTCCACTCCAATTTGGTCACCTGCCAATTGCCACCCACTAGCTAACACTCCCCTATCATATGACAGCTACCAGCCGGGGAGGATAAAGGCTAACATGTGCTTCCTCTAAGACGCATGAAGCCAGTCAACTTTTCAAAACGCTCATCACAGGGCAGCGTAACACACTCTGAGGAAAACGCTCTCTCCCCTCTTCTGCATACATGAGCTCACAGACACACCCAGTTTGCTAGTGATGCTCTGATTGACAGGGCAGAAAGAGGAAGCCATCCCTCCCACCCACAGAGAATGACTCCCGGCCGTGAGTGGCTGTGGCAGCTTCAGGGTACGAACTTACAATCGAGAGGACGAATGCTTTTCTGTTGTTCCACTCGGGAGACCCCAAGAAAGAATTTTTAATCACATCCACCCTGAACACTGCTTTACGGCATTCTAGTCGGAAAACTCTGGATTCCTTGCTTCTTGTGTCATTATATTATTAATATATAGGGGGTTATCTGAAAGCTATTGCTCGCCCTTGTATTTGAGGCTCCAGCCCAGTAAATCCACAACACATTTAGTAAAGAGTTATAATACCAGAGGTTAAATTGGGATTTAGGAGGTGATGGAGCAACACTGATAACATGGAAATATGAACAAGTTTAGCTATTTCTGTTTCAATCACTTGGCAGCCTGTGATCTCAAAACACAGGCGTCTTGCTAAGTTCAGACAGCTTTCTGTCTCCAGCTTGGTTTCATCCACTATCTCGAGTCCTTCTCTGAGGAGAACCTTGTAACCTTTTCACATCCGGCGGCTGTCTCGGGGCTTCTGGGCCACTCATACTGAGAGACGCACACTGAGAGAACTCAACTGTGAGATTAAAAACAGCACAAAGACGCTGAAGCTGTGTGACCTGGCCTCGAGCTTACACAGAAGATCCTAACAAATACACAGCACGTGCTTTTATTCTCCTCTACACACCCTCACACACACACACGTACACACATCACACATGCACAAGCACACGCCTCACACACATCACAGACACACACACGCGCACACATCACACATGCACGCACACACACGTACACACACACATCACACACGCACACACACACACGTACACACAACACACATGCACAAGCACACGCATCACACACGCACAAGCACACACACACGCGCATCACAGACACACATACGCACATCACACACGCACAAGCACACACACACGCATAACACACACATACGCATCACACATACACACACACATGCAAACACACACACACGCATCACAGACATATATAGTATAGATACACAAACACATACGTACACACATGCACAAGCACATGCATACACACACATATACATACAGTATAGATAAACACGTACATGTACACACTCATACACTCATGCTCACACACACACACACACACAGTATACAGTATAGATACACGCATGCACACATACTCATACGCACATGCACACACACACATATATATATATATATATATATATACATTAGAGATACACACTCACATGCACGCGCACAGACACATGTACACACGCACATGTATGCACATACACACACGCATGCACATAAGCATGCACACACACATATATACACAGTATATATACACACACACACACACACACTCACAGGAAAATCGGCATGGAATTCATCCTGCTGAAAAGAAATATTCTTTGATCTACACAAGACAAGTTTAGGCGTAATTGCTGCTTTCATTCTTATCTGTGTTTACAGATTACTGTTTGGACTGAAGCTTTCTTGGTTTCAAAATGTAGTGCTTTTAGTCTAAATGATTTGAATACATGATTGTGTTCACGCCAGGATGAAAGACAACTGTTCCATAAATAAACACTATAAGACCAGCAGTAATCCAGCACTAGCAATTTTTTCAGACTCTCATCCTTACTTCAGCGTCATGAGCTCTTGAGCTATGAATTGCTGGGGACCTGACCTAGTGTTATGTGTGTGTGTGTGTGTGTGTTCACATAGACCTGCGCAGGATGACAGCGGGCTTCATGGGCATGGCCGTGGCCATCATCCTTTTCGGTTGGATCATTGGCATGCTCGGCTGCTGCTGGGACCGAGGCCTCATGCAGTATGTGGCGGGTCTGCTCTTCCTCATGGGCGGTGAGTCAAATAACACACACACACACACACACACACACAAACACACACACAATCAGCATCAGAAGTTGACAAAGGATACCTGTGACGAGTCACTGTATATATGAGACAATCATGTTATGTTTGTCATGTTTTTTTCAATTAAAATCATTTATAGTGGCAAAAATCTCAGCATATTAAAATACAACCTTTGTGCACAAAACACTTTAAAAGTCTCACCTAAGTAAAGTTGTTAAAAGCACTTAAACTCCTCGGATTTTTTTTTTCGCTTGTTGCCCATTGAAGAGCTTTAATTACAGATTAGAGACTGGTGACAGGTGTGGGCGTGTTTAAGTTCATACGATTTCACTTCACTTTCAAGTTCACGGTGTTGAAGCATGTCTCACACTTTTGTACAGCAGTAGTGTGCTGCAGAGCGTTAGTTATTACTGCAGCAGAGGTATACAGTGTTAGTAATTTAGACACTGAAACGCTGTTCTGATTGAAGGACACAAAGGGTGTTGATAGTAGGACCCATTTTGCTGCAGTGACTGAAGATAAGACAGTTGTTTTGCCTATCACATAATTAAAATCAGCAGCTTATAAATTATACGTCTGTATATTGAATTTAGCTGGTGGGACTATTTTCTTCACCCATGTTTCAGATTAAAGACTGTTTAAAGGCCTTGTTCCATGTGGACCTCATTAGGTAATTGTGCACACAGTGACCTTTCAGTGATTGGCAAGTTGAGATGTTGGTCTCAGGGCTTAAAACAAAACTACACCGCCTTTACAAAATACAGTAGTTTTTTTTTTTTAAAAATGGTTACGTATTTACATCAACATAAAACGTAAAGAAAACCTGCTAGCTTTCCATCATTTAAAAAATGTATTCATCTCACTTCATTTGCATTGAAAACTTGCTGTCAATACATTGTTCGGTGTAGTTGTTTTTGTGCAGTTCAGTTTGATAAACGAACGTACCTGGCATATCAAAGTCTTCAGGGATTTTTTTTTTTCACCCTGTTACATCATATTGTTTGGCACAGCCAGCCAGACATCTTCCCTGCAGGAAGTATGCTGAAGGCTTTAATGTAGATGTTGATTTTGGTAAACACGGAGGCCTCCCCTCACGTCACACTGCCTCTTCTGTATGCAACGTGCAACACCTGAGCTGTGGGGAGCAAAGCGAAGAAGCAATTAAAATGGGTGGCATTAATGTAGTGGCCCGCTCTTGAATAATAAGGAGGCAATTAAAAAGCCAATTAAGATGCTAAGTCATAAAAACAGAAGGTTGCACTGAGGGTCAGATTACAGGGGGCTGAGCACTCGCTTGGTCACAGCCTACACAAAATGTGTTCCAAGTAAGGAGTTAGAGTGATTTATACATATAGAGAGCAAGTGTCGTATAATTAATGAGACTATTTTGATGATCGAAGCCATGCATCCATTTTGAGTCATTTCCAATCTCTCTGTGTCACATTTTGGTGTCCTGAATCATTCAGGTGAAAGAAATTAAAATGTGTGTGATTTCAGTGCACTTCCAAGAGCTTTGCATTGTGAATGGCATCAATTTTAATTTATGTTGACTTGCTCTTTTCGGTTTTTTTTTTTCAGGTACCTTCTGCATCATCTCGTTGTGCACCTGCGTAGCGGGAATTAATTTTGAGCTTTCCCGCTATCCGCGCTACCTGTACGGCCTCCCAGACGACATCAGCCACGGTTACGGCTGGTCCATGTTCTGTGCCTGGGGTGGCCTGGGCCTGTCGCTCATCGCCGGCTTCTTCTGCACGCTGGCTCCCTCCGTTCAGCCGATCCCACGCTCCACCTGCCCCAAATCCCGGCAAGAAAATGGCACAGTGTGTTAAGCGGAGGCTTCCAACAAAGCCACCGTGCAGCCACGTGCTGAGTGGAAAACATATAAACAATAAGACGACTGATTATCAAAACCATACGTTTGTTCCCAAGTCATTTTCTGATCTCACCAATCAGACGCCATTTTCTTGTGACCTTGCAAATAAGTATCCTGATCGTTCCATGACAAAAAAAAAATAAAAATAGATGAAAGTCAGTATGATACTGAGATACAGAAATGGAGATACTACACAGGAACACTTTACTTTCAGGATTATATCTCTTTCCCATAACAACACTGGGAAGGGCAGCAGGAAACGGCGACTAATGGAGACTTGTACATCAGTATGTGAAAATACAGCAGCATGAAACCTGAAAGGTGTGTAAGAGTTTCTAGCTGTTCTTAGTTGTCTCTTTATTGCTAAATTGGTGCTTTGGGGTTGAAAAAAATCCCAATATAGTATATGTGTTTTGTGTTTGAAGCGCTACTGAACTGGAGACAGTGCCAATCTATATCTAAGGAGGGTAACAGTGCAAATGACGGTAGAAACATTTTGGAGCAATGGATTCTGTGATACAAATAGACCAATATAGTTATAGTGAACTGGAGCAGCACTGGATACTGGACACAACCACAAGCCCTTTAGTCTGCAGACAGGAAATCGGTACTGTAAGAGAACATCTGGAGGAATGGGACACATCTGCTGGTGCCAGTATCTCTCTACTGCTATATTGCAAATTGTAAAGAATATTCCAGAACAAATCATTACCATGAGGAGAGATTTGGGAGAGTTTCATTTCTTCCATCCTCCAACAGGATCATTTAAACGTTTTTAACATGGTACTCCACCTTTTTTTTTTTTTTTTTGTCTGCTTGATTTTTTTTCTTTAATTGACATGAACCATGAATGGGTGGGACTGTGTATGTGTGTATCTGTCCTCCATTTTGCTCTTACCGATAAATGTTTGTGTGGGAGGGTGAGTGTTTAGTTCCTGTAGAGAAATGGAGGGGAGAAACAACAGTGTCAGGAAAAAATGAAAATGCCAGAAATTTTAAACACAATAGGTTAGTTCTTTGATAAACAGAAAAAAAAAGAATTAAAAAGGAAAGATGCCATATCTCGTTTGAAAAGAAGAAAGCACAGTTTTCGTAGAGACAGAGACGACTCAGCATCACAGTAACTGTCTGTGAGATGGAACTTATTCCATTTGATTGGAAGAAGCCCTCTTTAAAGCTAGCTTCCAGTTATTGTGACGTTCCATTTTAATGGGCTCGTTAAAAGGACACAGTGTTTGCATGCTTCTTAATTACAAGAGACATTAGTGACAGAGAAATTGTGGCACCTTTGCCAAAAGAGCTTCAGAAGAGAGGACGAGAGCAGCCATTAAACAAAGCACAAGCTTAACGCGACCTACAAAGCCTGAACACTGTTGGGCCCTGTCAATCGCAGATCAAACCGTGATGCTCACCCTCATCCGCTTGCTTCGCATTCAATTTCATTTCCCTCAATATCAATTATTCATGTCCTGAGAAAATGGTGAAGTGTATCTAAAAAGCTCACTCCCATCTCAGAGAAAGTGTCCTCAGTCTCAGCATGGCCTAATTGTATTGTGGAAGGCTGTGCTGTGGAGTCTCTCATGTCTACAATCAATCTGAAACGCTAGGCCATGTTCTCTCAGTCAATAAGTATAGGACTAATGCAGACCCGCCAACCCTGAAGAAGAATAATGTGTAGTCCCACTGAGAGGGGGAGCAAAAATGATGGAAACACTACAAAACTATAATTATATTTTCAATATATTACTTTTACAAATCTCTTGTATAATCTCCCTTGTAGAAACCATGAAATATTTCCACACATCCAACATTTGTCACTGTTTATCTGCTGCTCAAAGGGAGAGCAAACAGCATTTTTAATCACTTTCTAATTAAGATTACTATTAGAAGTATTTGTAAAGTGGTAGATTTGACATTTTGTTGTAGGCCTAATTAATCTTCTTTTTTTTGAGTCAAAAATTTATGCAAAAACCAAAACTCAATTCAATCTTTCTTTCTATATCTATCTATCTATCTATCTATCTATATAGATAGATAGATAGATAGATAGATATAGATTATGATTTAGAATCCGTAATGAGCAAGGAAAAACTCTCTGAGATGACATATGGAAGAAACCTTGAGAGGAACTAATGAGCCCATCTTCTTATAGGTCAAACTGGATTGTGCAATTATGAGTCATTATTCTTCCAATATAACTGTTCCAATACTGACTATAAAATCAAACAGTACTGAGTGTGTTGACAGGATCTTCATGTTGAGGGTCATTAATGATTTCAGTTTTTAGCTTTAGAAATTTCTTTCTGTCAGCAGAAGGTTTTTGGTGGCTGAAATGTTGGTGCATCCCCCATAAATATAGTTAAGTGTTGTTATCCACATGTTAGCTAAGCCAAACATACACTGATAGATTTTATTTCACATGAATGAACTCGAAACGTTCTCGGTTTAGTTTGATAGAAAGCCGAGGGCGCTGCATCAGCACATCTTTCAAGCAGGAAAATCAAATCGAGACAAAAACACCGGCCAAAACAGTTAGCTATGAAATTACAGTAGGTCAACCTATAGGACCAGATGGAAAACCGTGTCCCTGATTACTCTATACTCACAACTGCAAAGATGTGTATGGAAATCTGGTCTCAAAGGAAAATTGTATAAGCCCATCTGGTCTTATATAAGATGGTGTTCCTGGACACACTTAAAAGGAAAGATATTTAGGCTATTTCAGTCTGCGAGGATTATGCAACCAGGCATTGATATAAACAGGGTCGCATCCATTCCTCACTGGTGAAAAGCAGATGAGCTCTTTCCCGTCATTTCTTATCCGGAGGCTGCAGGCCAGCACCACTACATGTGCTTTTCCATAGCTAGGAAACAAACATTACAACATCATACATCAGACAAAATCTCATTTTTCACACACATCATTGACTTACGTCTTTTAAAAAAAAAAAAAAAAAAGCATGAGGCCAGTATAGACGCACTTGACTTAGGGTTCAGATGAATTAACGAATGAATTAAATGTAGACATTTCAGAAGCTTATCACAGATCAGGACAGGATGGTAGGCAATTTTACCCATTATCTCAACAAAGTTGTAGTCATTGTCAGTACATACGTCCCAGACTGTAATATTTCTGATTCTACTACACTGAAGCAACTATTTTATTAATAAGAGACATATGGTACATTCAGCATTTATGGGACATTCAGATCCAAGCTGTGTTCATCAATCCAACGCTGGAAAAGAATTTCTAGACATATCATGTCATCACTCCATCCAACTAATGTCTGTGTTTACATGAAAGCAGCCAAACGTGCGTATTATGTCTTTTTGTTTAAGGAACAAGCATTTGGATGTTTGGGTATAACGTTTTGAGTGAGTGGGAATATATTTTTCCTCCATATGTTGTAAAATATTAGCAGGATAACAGAAACTGCAACTTTCATTTTTATGAGACAATTAAAATCTAAGGACTTATCGAATCTTTTTCATCAGTAATGTGTCTGTTGCATAAATCCAAAAAATGTACCAAAAAAATTAAGAAAAAAAAAATCCTGGAAATGTTAAAACTGTGGAATGTAAAACCATAAAATAAAATGTCATTGGTGTGTTTATTTGTATGGCCTATTCCCTTTACACACTGGAAAGTGCACAATGGCAGCTCTTGGAAACTGATTGCTCATGTGCTGTGAAAGAAATCAAAATATTGAGAGAAGTTATAAATTAGCTTAACATTCAAGCGATGATTTTTAATTTATAGTTCTCAATTTGGATAAGCAATGCAAGTAATAGGACAGATAGATGATACAGGAACCTTAATTAGTTCCACATATTGGCATACATGATGTTCATAAAATAAAATAGTGGAGAGTTGTCATAGCAAAAAAAGAAAGAAAGAAAGAAAGAAGCTCAAAATAAATGTTCATATCGAACCAGAAATCAGCTTAGGCCTTGTCCCAGTATTATACTCCTACATTACAACAACAATAACAACAACAACAACAACAACAATAATAATAATAATAATAATAATAATAATAATAATAATAATAATAGAATAATATATCTAATACATGTAAATGCTTTGCATATGGGAGAGGTCAAAGGAGAAAGGCCAGACGGTCCATTTCCTCGTTACTTCAAGACAAATGAAGCAGATAAAAGGTCTGGAGTTGATATCAGGTATTGAGTTGGCATT
>CM075020.1:18112506-18122796 GCA_037576675.1 Pangasius sanitwongsei | reverse complement strand
TACTACTAAGGTGCTACATAAGGTACTACATAAGGTGCTACATAAGGTACTACATAAGGTGCTACATAAGGTACTACTACTAAGGTGCTACATAAGGTACTACATAAGGTACTACATAAGGTGCTACATAAGGTACTACATAAGGTACTACATAAGGTGCTACATATTCTACATACTCGCCTTCTGGGATGTTTTTCCAACGATGCTGATAATCAAAATATCGACAAGCCCTGCTCATGAAGCCATACAGGGAAAAAACTGATCTTATGGGAAACTAAAAGGAGATACTGTAAAATTCATATTTTGTCTTCATGGTCACAACTTGGTGGCTTACTTGATCAGTCTGGAATCAGAGGTAGGTCTTTTTTTTTTTCTTCTATCGGACAGAAAAAATGAAGATTACCCAAAAAATTAACACGAATGTATGTTAGCAAAAGAGAATGTGATGTTTTCTGTCAGTCACTCATACCCCTCGTATACTGCACGTATACCTACATTTATATGCTTTTAATTTGCACCACACTGCCACGCTATCCTGCACTGTACTATTAGATGATGCTAATTTCTCAAATGTTGCTGTTCTGTAGAGTCCAGAAGTGTCACGTTAGTACAGACAATTGGTTTAAAAAGAATTGTGCATGATGAACACAGCAGTAGGCATTTCAGTGTTCAGTGTTTTAAATGGTGTTTGTATTGCTTATAAAAAGTAACTGAACACAGGATTCAAATATTCAGGTTCAGAAGAGATTTTCAATTTGTGGTTGTTTTTTATTTGTCAATAATACGTTGAAAGATTCAGTTACACCGCCATCGGTTCTATTCTAGATATTTATACCTATATCTAACAGAGATCAGTGGAGTGAAGGGATGTCGATGAGGCTCGTGTTTAAACGCCGGCCCTGACATTCACCTCAGGTGATGAGACACAGCCTGATGTGGATGGTGCTGATAATCAAAGTGAGAACTCATTTCTCACTGTAAAGCTATAATTCTTTATATTGCAGTTATGTTGTTTGTCCATAACTAGATTAGGTTATAAATGTAAAGGTAGGTGAGGTGTCTTTCAGTGACTGGAATATTTAAAATGCAATTTTCTCACTATTCACTTCTGGGGAAATTTAAAATGGTAGAATTTTACTCGAATTAAGTCAGTGTGAAAATCGTAGAAAATTGTATGTCAATAGTTTTCCCAGGCCACCATATATATATATATATGTCTCCTCCTGTGTATATGATCATATATATTTATACATGGACAACAGATATGACCCCCTATTTGAAAACTTCTAAATATTTTCCCATTCATGGCAAATAATATATGTCCATATCAGTATGACATCATTTATATAAGTACAATACGTATTCAGCTTTATCCTGGTCAGGGTCGCCATGTTCTAAATGACTTATCTGTTTATATTTTGGAAAATATAACCAACTAAGTTCATTAGAAAATATTACGGGCAGGTACAAACCATCTGCGAGAGCAGGTGGAAGAGAGAGCACAAATCCTTACATCATCCATATTAAAATGAGATGCATGGCTGTATATTTAATTGGTTTCGGGTCATCACAAGCAACCAGAACTGCTTCAGTGCACTGGGATGAACGCTGTTCTTCCAAAAGATCCTCCCTGAATCTGTGTTTTGATGATGGCGATGAAGAGTGTTGCCTAATGCATCGCTCCAAAATATCCCATAGGGGAAAGTGAGCCCTCGTGTCCTGTGGGTGGGGGCGGAGTCTTCTTCGAGAAGGCCACTCCCATCAGGATAGAAATGAGAGTATTAGCTAGTATTACTTTACCTGCTAAGAAATGATCAGGCGTCTGTTAGCTCAAGTTAGAGCTTTCTATCTGATCTGGCCATGTAGTGAATGGCGGTTGTGTTCGCCTCACTTCTCAGTGTACCGAAATGAACTTTACAGCTCTGTGGTTAGCTGTTGTTCAAGTTTAGTCAGCAGTCAGCATTTTCAGTAAGCAAATCATTATCACCACGAATCCTAGTCTTCCAAATCATTATCACCACGAAGCCGAGTCTTTACTCGTCTACACCTATACTGTCATGAGTTATAATCCTGCTCACCGGTGTCACGCAGAAGAGGATGGGCTCCCTTTTGGTTCTGGTTCCTCTCAAGGATTCTTCCTCATGTCTTCTCACGGAGTTTTCCACTCTCTGAGATCTAAAATGGATTTCTATTTTTAATGGTCTACCAATGAAAGTGAATAGCACTGGACTGAATATTGAGATGTACTCAATATTGAATCCAGTGTCAGTATTTTAAATAATTTGGAAACAGTACATTGAATTCTGTCAAGCATTTTCAGTTCATATGAATACTGAATGGTTATTTGAGTGTATGTACTGTATCAGTTAAGTGCACAAACAGATTTCAACACAAGCATAATAGTGGAAACATTAAAACTATGCACGCATAAAGAACCGATTCAAAATGTCTAGAAGGCAGTGACATTCACTAAACATACTTTTTGACTGATACTGTTTATTAACTCAGTAAATACAAAGTCATGTAAAGGACATTTTTACTAGAATTTAATGGACTGTCTACATCTCAGCCAGACTGAAAGCTGAAAGATTTTACTGTGTGTTTTCCAGCTTAAAAAAAAAAAATTGTTATATGAAAAAAGGATGTAGATTACAGGGTTGATTGTGGCAGAGCAGCAATGTCTTTATACGGCACAATAATGAACACTGGGTGCACATCTCCCACGTCCCTGGTTTGATCCCGAATTCAGAGTTTCGCATGATTTCCCCATCTCCAGGTAGGTCTCCTCTGGGTTCTCCAGTTTGCTCCCACTGCTGACTAGTTGCTCCTAGTTGTGAGTGTGTACATGGCACGCTGTAATGAACTGGGTGTATTCCCACCTCACACCCAGTGCTCCCAGGAAAGGCTCTGACTAGGATAACGTGGTTACTGAGCTAATTTTTAACAATGAATTTACTAACAATTCATTATTTGTCCGTCACCGGATTGTCTACTGTGATACTGTGTCACTCTCTGGGTACAACCATACTTTTCTTCATTTTTATTTAGTTTAGAGTTCACTACATTTTGAGTCAGATATGAGATATTCAAAGCCCATCATTTGCTCTTGGTCTGTGCATCTTTTCAGAAAATCCTAATGGGACATTTAGATATTAAAAGATAAAGATGGCTGAATGTCTGATTGTACGTAAGCTAACATTATTGCTTAGTTAACATCTCGTTTAACTTGTGACTTTCATTTCTCAGTGTTAACTCCTTTCATTGGCATTTTCACTGTGGGTTTCTACATTACCCACAATGCTGTTTGACTACCTGCCGACAGTGGTGCTCATGGCTGCCAGTGAAACCTGACTGATGATCACTCGTGTTTGAGATCACTGAACAATTTTCTCCTATTAAACTCCACTGTAACCGTGCTGCCGATGTCCTCCTGTGAAATCCGCACAGCACTCAACCAGTAACGCCGCGTTCGATTTAACTCAGAAGTGAGAAGTCTGGGAAGTCTGAACTCGGAATTGCATCATTTTCAACCTCCTGTCGTTGAGCTACAAGGTGGGGGAAAACCTGTACACTTCCATTTGTGTCATTTGTTTGCAACAGCCTAGCCAGCTAACAGTGATGAGTGACGTATATTTTCCTCCACAAAACAGTGAGCTGTAGAATCTGTGTTGCAGATTTAACAAGCTGATATTTCTGTATGTTGACAGATGTAAAGCAAACGCTAGCGCACACACACAGCATAACTCATTTAAAAGTAAATACGTGCGACTTTGTCTACTGTCGATGCTGTGAGCAGCCATGTTGATTTGATGTCACATGCTGAACTCCAGTCTCTCCGAGTTTTCTATGCTTTTTCTTAGACGGAGGTCGGAAATTACGAGTTGCGCGTTTTAGTCCAACGCAGCATAGGTTCTCATAGGAACAATGGAAATATGGTACCAACCGACAAATCAGCATCAGAATCACTAAACACATCACCAATACTTCAATATAAAGATATTTAATGTTTCAGGGTGGAGTTTTTCCTATAAATGTGGTGATGAGAAAACTGTGATGTGCACTTTATTCTGTGGCTGCAGGGGGAAAAAGTTTCAACATCAGTTTCATATTTAATCTTTTATTAAAGATTGTTTTCTTTTTCTTTCAGACCTGCAGAGATACAGTTCCTTTGACTCTTCATTTTCATTTAATTTCTTTCTTAATCTTTAGCATTGAGTAAAACCCATAGTTAAATTGTACTGGTTTTATCTTAAGATTTTTAATTTAATCACTGCTCTTGAATACTGCTGAATACTGAACAGTTGGCAAGAACCTACAAGTGATACAGAATTAAGACTGTTAAAAGAAAATTAAAGAAGGCAGAAGTAGAAGAGTGCATTTTTTCCTGACCTCTGATGAAGCTCTGTGTTGAGGAAGAAGGAAAAAAAAACAAACTCTTGTTGCCTTACCGGTGCTGCTATCCCAGCTTTCATCAGCAGCGTGGCCAGATTATCTGTCTGCTGTGAGAAAAACAATCAAATCACTTTCCTGCTATCTTTTCTGACAATCTTAAAATGGTCTTCAGAGTGAGTCAAATTAACAACTGAATTTCCTTTCGCACTACATCACCGAAACACGGCTTGTACCCCTAATGTTTTCTTCTGTCTGACACCCATCGGTGCAAAGAACACACTTAAGTGCTTTTCTCAGTGATGAATGGAGATGCATCATGATTTTGTTTGTGTCATTTGTCTCGTATCGAACTCCTCGTCAGAGTTTGCATAAAACACATCCAGCGACGTCTCCCCGAACCCTTCAACACGTTGCGTCAAGGGAGAATATATATATATATATATATATATATATTTTCTAAGAACGCACACGGAAATTGCGATGTCCTATTCAAGTAATGGCAGCTATGAAAATCACCACACGGTGGTGCTCCATCCGCTACGCCTGCCCTTTGTTCAAACGTGTCTTACAGCTTGTTCTTTAAAATAGAGGTTTCCGCCTTTCCTTTTTTTTTCGTTGCAATGCACTGCCCTCTGATACAGAGGTTACGTCCAGTGTTGCAGCTGGAAAGCCTCTTGGCCATCCTGGTACCAGTCAGCTGGTAGGAGGGTCATGAACAAGTACCTGAAAGACCACATGTAGGAAAAAGGGAGTGTGATTGAGGACACATCCTGGTCGATTTTTTTTTTTTTTTTTTAAGGCATGATGTGTAAGCTGTAACCACGCTCAGAGATAACTTCTAAAAGGCCTCTTTACTGCAACCTGAAGAAAAGAACAGTTACGAGTGAAAGGCTTAACATTCAATGAAGGAAAAAAAAAAAAAAGCACTGAGATTTCTCTGTTACTCTCCGTTAGGTATTTGATCTTTCAGGGAAGGTGAAAGTAAAGAATGCAAAGGGGGAAAACAAATCTAAATCCAGATTTGTTGGATCTCTGCGTCATTTCTTTGAATGTCAGAGCCTAAGAGGTGATCGGAAAGGGCCTGGCGGTTGTGCACACAGGCAGAGTGCGGTGCTTATTTGGTACAGATTTAAAGGCAGGTTTGATCAACACACTCGACTGGAATATTTTCTAGTACTCTAATCCATTCACTTTCATGATTTCCACATAGATGTGAGCTTCATCACCACCAAATTCCTCACTCAACTCTCATTAACAATGCTTTGTTCAAGAACTTCCTTGCTTATGCTGGGATAAGAGCACTTGGGCAACATGAACCAAATCCTAAACCAAGGAAAATGTGAAACCAAGAGTTAAAAAGAGCTCGAAAGACCAAGACGTGGAAGGAAAAAAAAAAAAAAAAAAAGAATACATAATCCCATAATTACTTTGTTAACAGGTTTGTATTTTTATATTTATTCGTCTTGCTGTGTGTGTTGGGTTTTCTCGGAGTAAAGGAAGGGGGTGTTAGTGTCCCAGTCCCTAGTGGCGGTCCAGTCCGGCACTCTGCAGCAGGTCTGTGGGGGGCTGAGCCGCGGCTCTGAACGCTGTCTGGAAGCCTGGTGGGGGAGAGTGGAACTGGCTGGCAGCACTGGCGGTGCCCGGGGGCAGGTAAGGTGCCCAGCTGGCTCTGTGGAGAGACATCTGGGCACTAAAGGGTGTACTGTGTGGGGGCTGAGGGGGTACTGTGGAGCTGGAGGGTACGTCCATCTCTGTCAGGGCCTGCAGGGATTTTAGCCAATGTGGAGGACTATCGTCCTGAAGAGAGTCCAGACAGTTGGCTGAGGATGCTGGGACACCTACAGAACGGAAATGAGCAGCAAAAGAAGTCAGACTAATCTTTGGCGTCTATACATCTTAAAATCTACTCAGAATGCAGGCCACCATCTACAGCACTTGGATATACTGAGTAACCATTGAAAGATTAATTACCATGGAAACAGGATGATACGTTATACTTCTTTTGTTCAGTGTAAAGAAGTTGAAACATTCCACACTCAGAGGTTTGGCTGCGAATCATTAATTTTAAACCTCTTCTGGATGATAGATGATGCCCGGCAGCACCCACCAACACTCAGACAACAGACGTGACTTCCATGCTGATCATCCTCTTTATAAAAAGCGAGCAGCACAAGCGTGCTTAAATCACTGCCTGCTCACAGATTATAATTCTCTCTTAAGGAAGGCCTCTTAAGAACATCTATTTGTTTAGATTAATCCAACTGGCTGATTTCCGTGATGATCAACTGTTAACTAGCAATCGTAGCGTACTCACATTATCAGTTACATGTGCCAAGCATCATGGATGTGCTGAAAAAAGGCAGGTGACTTTCTCGTCAGTTCTCGTCAGAGACGTAAGCAAAAGTGACGGAGTAGCACAAGACTCTTAAAAAGCAAAAGGTGCCATTTCTGTTTCGGCCCATTTTGGCAACGCTGTATTAGCGTTTTCAGATTTCTAAAGGACACGGAACTATTAAAGGAAACAGCTAAAGGCTTCCATGCATTATTTGTTTCCCTACGAGAAAAAAAAAAATAGGGTTAAAAAGACTAAAAAGATCAGCCAAGACCTGGTACACAGGCAGATCTTTAAAGACAGAGTAATTTTTTTGTTGAATCCTCCTTCCTATAGATACAGAAGCAATGATGTTATTGGCTGTTTGTCTGAAATAGCTTTGATGAAAACTGCGATTTCTACAAAGTGCTCCCATGATTCAGCACTTGCCACTATTTAAACCCCCCCCCCCCCCCAAAAAAAAAACCCAAAAAACAAATATGTCTATACCCCCCTTTTTCCATTTCCATTATGCTAATGCAGAAGATAATGCAGAAGAGAGCTCTATTAATCATCGAAAAGCCCTCAAGGACGCATCAGTTTAAACTCTGAATTAAATGTCACTTCTGAACTGGTGGACTGAAGCTGCACTGGTCCACATAATGACGCGGAAGCACGCTGGCGCTTTCACTACTGTGAGAGTCAGAAATATATAAACTGAGGATTTGGCAGCGTACCTGTGATGATCGCTGGGTCCATCCAGCTGGCCGTGCCGTCCCAGCTCAGGCTGTGTGTCATGCCCCCTGTGTGGTTCACGCCGGACGAAGATGACGAGGAGGACGAGGATGAAGATGAGGAAGACGAGGAGTTGGGCAAGCCACCGAAATTGATGTTGATGTTGGGTAAAAGAGCTCGAAGGCCATCTTGCCACTCTTTGACATTTATGCTCTCTACTGAATTGCTGTTTTCTGCATGGACAGAGAGGAAAAGAGGGAAGGGGGCAAGCAAAGGACAGTGATGATGAGCTGAGTGGAATTGTTTTTAAAATATTCTTATAAAAAGATGCACTATTACAATAAAACGGCCAAAACAAAGCCAGAGTATTTTCCTCATCGGGGCAGTGGGTACCAGAGGGAGCCCGAGTTTGTGCCAGTATAAATGTAACAAATAAATGGTACTGGTGAGGGCAAATGAGCAGCCAGAGAGCCCTAAAGATTTGCCCTTCCCTTACACAAGACTATTTCACTTGAATACCATAAGAAGTACATAAGAGCTGCTGCTGTAGTCATAAGGACTGTCCTGTGCTCATTCTGTTCTTTCAAAACACTCAGTACTGTTTGACTTTATAGTTAGAGCGGTAGAAGTGGCCTTACTCATTGTTAATCTACATCCTGATTGGGACAATATCTTCTGTTAAAAGCACCACACAAATAAAATTAAATGAATTAAATTGAATTAATCAGACTCTTAGAACCATCCAAGCAAAACTCTAATCGGGAGTCAAGTTGTGACAGTAACAGTTAGTGCCTGAATAGAAAGAGAGACACAAAAAAAAAAAAGAATAAATTCAGTATTACCACTTAGCAGCTCATTCAAATTCAGAAGCTAGGTGCTAAGAGGAGCAATAACACAGCCACCTTTTTCTCTTAGGTACGTGGTGATACGTGGACAGACCGAGAGCTGATGATACAATCTAATATCAAACTCAGCCGAGTGCATCTGTAGAGATCAAGCAGTGTGTCCTGCAGGTTTCTTCCAATAACACCACTTTCCTGAATAATCCACTTGCCAGCGTAAGCGTCCACTTCGCTGTAAAACTTTGCACGTCCCTGATTTCTACAATTTAGTCCTGACATCGACGAACTGAACTGCTACTAGCTTCACTGGATGTGTAATTTGATTTTCTGTGCCTCAAGCATTTATTTCGTTGTCAGGACTAAAACTATTACTGTTACCAACTATGTGACCTTTCCATGTGCCTAAGCAAAGTGAAATGCTTTTAGAACCGTATCAGGGCACGATATAATTCGTTTCTCCAAACACTATAAGCGCCAGCTGTATTACAAGCAGAGAAAAGGCTATACTACGATTCTTCCCGAGCGCAGGGAAACGTTGTTTGTCTTTATTGCTGGCTCAAGCGAGGCATGTCGTTATTAATAAAACGGCAGAAGGTGTATAATAGGTACGTAGCACGGAATCCACTTCCCTCCTAATAACTACAGCACATCATTCGTCAACGCTCGTGATGCTGATGGCATGCAGCCTTGCTGAGTTTCCTGTTTAGTCATTATTCGTCATCATCATTATACATACACGGTGTTCATTTCTATACCTCAAACGGCTAAAATCATGTTCTTCCTTTCTTCCATTCTTTTTTTTTTTTTTTATTTCCTTTTCATTTTTAAAAGGTTTTCTGAATGAGGAAAAAGAAAGGACCAGGTTTAATGTGCTTCTTTCTAGAGCTCTGAACATCAGAAGCCTATTTCATCTTGAATCTACTGCGAGCGGTCCTGGTATGTTTAATGCAAGATACCTTGGAGCGGTGAAAGGAAAGGCAAGCACTGCTTAACAGAACAAAGTCAATAAGAGTGCATATGGAATTGCTTTCCAAGTGTTCAGGGGGATACAGAGGACCTGGGGAGAGGAAAATCCTCACAAAAAGGGTATGACACATGCAGGTTCTGGCTTCAGAAGAATCCTGTGTCTATCGGCTTAGAAATTTCAAGGCATATTTCGGGTCTCATGTAGCGTCGGTGGCAATCAAATTATTAAATGAATGAGTGATAAAGAGATATTTGAGCCATATTTAATTTGTGCTCCATTTTCAATTCATGATTACTTATGAACTGACACATCATCAATTTAATGATTTCGATTTTTTTTTTTATTTAAATCATTTAGTCCAAAATCTTCCTCCTCCACGTTTCATTCACATCACGCAGTGCTGCTGTCTGTGTGTTTACACTTTAGGACATGAAGAAATGCATCACTTTGGTCTCTTCCATGGTGTCTTTTTTTTTTTTTTTTTTTTTTTTTAAATGAAAGACTATTTTCATGCCACTTTTAAATTACATTTGAAGTTGCATTAAAATAGTCTTTAAGTTAAAAAGTAAATGAACACATGAACACATGGAAATGTGAGGTTAACGGATGCCCTGTTTCTGTTTCATGCTCTTGAGCTGAACCTCAAAAACTGGAGGGAGAAAAGAAGGGCGATATATGACTCTTCCTCTAAATGGAAGAAGGACATTACCAGAAATGCTTCTTTACATAAATCAACAGAAAAGCTCCATAATAATCCAATAAGAATCACGTAGCCTGACACGTGCAACAAACATGTAGCGCAGAACAAGCTGAAGTTTCATACTAAACTTATTAGCACTCCGCAATCAGGTACATTAATTGGCTATTGTAAGTGATCCGTCATATCGAAACTTTTGTATGGTATAAGATATACACTCAACCAGCCATTTTAATAGGAACACTTGTACTCTTGCTCATTCATCATCATCTTCTTTCGGCTTTTCCCTTCAGGGGTCGCCACAGCGAATCATCACTCTCCACCTATCCCTCTCTTCTGCATCCTC
>CM075020.1:18084635-18097949 GCA_037576675.1 Pangasius sanitwongsei | reverse complement strand
CAGTCTCTATATCATTCCCCGTAACAGTCTCTATATCATTCCCCGTAACAGTCTCTATATCATTCTCCGTAACAGTCCCCGTATCAGTCCCCGTATCAGTCCCCGTATCAGTCCCCGTATCAGTCCCCGTATCAGTCTCCGTAACAGTCTCTATATCATTCTCCGTAACAGTCTCTATATCATTCCCCGTAACATTCCCCGTAACATTCCCCGTAACATTCCCCGTAACATTCCCCGTAACATTCCCCGTAACAGCCTTAAGTGCAGTAGTGAGATTCCAGGGTGGGAAAGAGAATGCTGGAACTCTGGTTTTCCTGCCACTTTTATTTAGAGAGCTCCAGAGCACTGAAACGATGAAATCTCTGGAAGCCTCAGGCAACGGAGCGCAAACGACTCTATCGAAGGCTGCTGGGATGCTGAACGCCAGCTATCAACAACCGCTTTTCTCCCCCAACCCCTGTGGAGCGCTTCCCTGAAAACTAAGCGCTATACAGAAAACCTCTCATGGAGCTCCTGAAGCTAAGAAAATATCAAGGCTTTTCAAAGTGACTCAATAAAAATCTGCGCTTTTTTTTTTTGTGTCACAGCGATAAGTTATAGCTTGTTAAAAAAATAAATAAATAAATAAAAAATTGGATGCGACAAGCAATTTAGCGCCACATTCCAAGTGACATAACACGCATCTAATTTGGACAGCATAATTAGCCATTTCTCCCCACCAGTAAAGGCATTATTCTGCAAATCTTATCTCTGCGGCGCAAACAAGCTTCCTAATTTTAACTCCTTTGGGAGAAGGCCCTCAAATCTCCACGCTCACACGCAGCCGTACCTTCCTGCAAGCAGGACAGAGGCCGTTTTCATCGGTGCGGATGCGGTGCCAGCAGAAACGGCAGATTTGGTAGCCGCAGGTGCAGGGAAAGAAGTTAACGTCATCGATCTCCAGGGGCTCCATGCAGAGAGGGCACTCCATTGGATCCTCTTTCACCTCAGGACTACGGGACATCCTATGGCACGGTGTGGTGAGTGGAGGCGTTCTTTCACTGCAGAGGAAGGACTAGGCGTGACACTGGAGAGGAACACAAAGAGAGGCGAGATAAGGAGCATTACACTGACTTCAACAGGAAGCACTACTGAGATGACCCAATGAACGTAAGGCACTTATGACGTAATGACATGAGGCGCTGATCTAAAATCGCCTTTTAATTTCTGAAATAAGCTTACGATGTGCACGGGAGACATTACTCATGACGTCTAAAATACGTTTCAGTATAGTAGGCCTTTTCCTGCATTCACAATCAATCACACACAAAGCCACAAGAAAGAGACCATCATTAAGTGTCTCATTTAGCAAACTCTGAGCCTGTGTGTGTGTGTGTGTGTGTGTGTGTGTGTGTGTGTGTGTGTGTGCGCGCGCGCGCATGAGGGAGAAAACAAGTAACACACAATATGAGTGAGAATATTGAGTACATTATATTTCGTATATGAAGTCTGGTTACTGCTCTGTGACACTGCTCTCTCCTGTTTTTTTTTGCTATAGTGTCTCTCTCTCTCGTAGACACCACATGAACTTGAGAAGAACTGACCCCGACACGGTCAGAACTCCCTCCTACTGCACACCACGGCGTTGAATCTCTGCGGTTAAAAAGCCTCGTTTGTGAATCGTGTCAGTCTGTGCCTTTCGGGGAGATTTTCGGTAGCCAGCCCTAGTGCTGATTGAGTGAAAAGGTTTCCTTCTGGTTTTTATTTTAGCTAGCCGCACTTCCGCTGCCAAGCGCCGCCATTACTTCCTGATGACTGCCGTCATTTCACATACTGAAAAGTGCGTTCCTAACAGACAACAAAACCGGCAATTAGTTCAGAACATGGTGAGCACAATCAGCCAGTGGAGAGGTTTCTCTCAGTCAGTCTGTATCCTGCATTAGCCTGAAAACTCTGACACAGCCTCGCCAAAGCGCTAATAAATGGGCTGTCTGACACACTCCAGGTCACTCTGACCGTCAGATCAACGTGACATTTGGACCTCCTGATCATTGCCTCGTCCAGAATGTCTGCATTTAATACACTTTGCCATAATCAGTGGAAGGTGCGTGTAGTGTGACAGTGGAGGCAGGACAGAGGAAAGGCAGCTAAAAATACCATGCCCGACGCACACCAGCTGTTGAAGCCAGTGGCGGCGCCTCTGGTCTCTTTAAAAGGACAGCAGAGACTGAGAGCTGGGCAGGACGCTCACGGCTCCTCCCCTCACCCTGCCGCTCTACATGTAGGGTCATCAGCACTTCCTCGAGCCAACAAGGTCCCGAGCAGTCAATGGCTCAAACGCACCACGTCCAGAACATGCCTGGATGGAATTAGCAACACCGCCTGGGGTTGGTTTTTTTTTTTACCCCATCAAATGTCCCAAGATTCTACATCCCAAGATTCACTGCACCTGAGACAATCTCTTACAAGCGCTGGAGAAACAAACTTGCCACAGATACGCTTGTGTATTTGTTTAACGTTAATAGGTTTAAAACAAAGCAGAATTCAGTCAAATGCAAAAGCAAAAGCTTGCATCAATCATATGATTGAACTGGAATGTCAACAATAAAACAACAAAAAGCAGAGAGGAATAAAGTTTACTGACCTTGGTCATGTGTCAACAGCAGCGTGTGTGCACAAGAGTCTACGCTTTTCAAACTGAACTAGAAAGATAATGAAGGGGGATGAGAACAGTGACTGATATATTTGCCTTCATGTGCCCAAGAAAATGTAAAATAACCGACTGGAAGAATTTGCACAAAGCAGCAAAAGGGGAAAAAAAAACTGTGTTACATACAGAATGATATGCAAAGATTTTGTAATAAATGTTCCCAATCGCCGTGGTGATTTCTTTAACCCGGACTAAAACAGCAAGGAAAGCACACACTCTCACACTCTCTCTCACACACTCTCTCTCTCACACTCTCTCTCTCACACTCTCTCTCTCACACTCTCTCTCTCTCTCACACACACTCTCTCTCTCACACACACTCTCTCTCTCACACACACTCTCTCTCTCACACACACTCTCTCTCTCACACACTCTCTCTCTCACACACTCTCTCTCTCACACTGCGTTTTTGTCTAGTTCCACTTCCCGACTTGGCGCAGATGTGTGGATATATTTGCGGTATTGGTGCCGGTGTAGCGTTTCGGTTCACCACTCACTGCTCATAGCCATCGGTGTTGTAACTTACTGGGGAAAGCACTCCCTTACACCAGACCTTACGGATTTTGGCGAATCTTCCAGTTCCTGCTTACTGCCGACTGTCGCCATTGCTGCATTTCCTGAGCGAATACGTTAGCATGCTACCACGCTAGTACCAACTCTTAAAAAGCGGCATGTTTAGGAGAGGTGTGCTTTCAAACCCCTGCAGCCTATCCTGATCCGAGATGAAAGGAAGCTTACACATGTAACATAAGCGGTATTTCATGGCGCATTATGCAGCATCAAACAATACGATGTTACATCCCTATGAGTAACTTTTTCTTAACCATGAAAGACTTGGCCCTTCATACTGCCGTTCCCATCTACTCATTCTCCATCAGAAGAAAACGCCCGATCGTCATCTCAGAGCTTGACTATTCATTTATCAGTTTTTTCTTGATGACAAAGTGTATTTCTATTTATTTATTCATCCGTTCCAAGAAAACAGCGTGCCTTATGTCCAGCTGGGCAGACCTCATTACAGCTGACGCAGGTGATAAGTCAGACTGTAAATAAGAACGACTTCAAGTATACACCAAGTACATGTCAAATATGTGCGAATGTTGTCACTGATAAAACACCCCGCTGTGTTCAAGGAAAAACGGTCGAAAACGCAAAAGCAGGTGAAGCGAGATGTGCAATTACCCGTCACTCAAAAATAAGCAATTTCCCCCAACAGTCAAATCAACAAGAGCAGTGACTGCAGAATGCAGGAGTACCAGCAGGCAACTGCAGCCATCTCCTTTATACTACTGCGTTAATATTCATCACTTTCAATTTCCCATTTCCAACACCATATCAGTACCCCAGCGCCGGTGCGACCCCGACTGCCCTCGGTTTATCCAACTGTGGCAGTCAAACATGCAAATCATTTTGGAGGCAAAGTAGTCAAACGCTTTCCCACCCACAGGTATTCATCAGTACTGACTGAAAGAAGCAGAACTGAGCGCATCACACTTCTGTACAACTGGGTGACAAATTAAAGACAAAATGGCGGCTGTTATGCTGCAGGAGGCATTTTGCTGGTATGGTTTGGGTTCATGTGTCTCCTTAGAGGGAAGGGTCTCTTTCAAAAAGACTCCACATGGTACGAGCGCTCACTGAACAGTTTGATGAGGATGAAAGTGATGTAAAACATCTATCGTCCTATGGCCTTCACATTCACAGTCACGTGATCTCACGCCAACTGAAACGAAAAACTAATGGGGGATTTCGAAGCGACGTGTTCTCCATCACCACCATCAATACGTCTCTTAGGGGAAGATCTTATGGAAGGACGATGTTCATCTCTCCAGCGCAGCTCCAGAGGCGTGTAGAATCGTTGTCGGGTTGCACTGAGACGTGTTCGAGAGGCTCATGGTGGCAGTTAACTATGAAACTTATCTTTTCAAGATTACACATGCACGAATCAGACCCGTGACCGATCTTCTACTACTCACGTTTCTCTTATACTGAATGGACACATCACCTCAGCATTGTTTACACAATAAGATTATAACGAAATAAATGGTACACGTTATCGTCAGACATTTTGGTAATATTTCTCATTTTACTGTGTGTCCCATATCCTATGACTCCATTAAAGCATGTGCTTATTTTCATTCACATGTTCTGAGTCAGGATGAGTATGAAATGACCTTTTATCCAAACTGGGCTGAGTCTCAGTGAACACACTTTCCCCCACAGATACAGTGTGCGATAAGCCGATGCATTGTGTAAACCGAGAGGAAGCGCATTCTTCTGTTATCTGGAATGCATGCACGAGAGAACATCTTTCATTGGAGAAAAACTGCTCTGAGAACAAAGAGGCTGTGCAGTGTGAGATATTTACGCCATCATATGGGAATATACGGTATACGTATTTGAGCTCGCGTTTCACAGCACATGCACTCGTCACTGCTGACTCCATTCCTGAAACTGCACATCACATGCACTGGACATCTTTTGCTTCACCCTGATCATAAACAGCTGCCGAGTTAACAGCTGGACAGTTTATTTGACTCATAAATATGAATGTTTTGTTGCTGTTCATGATGCATGTGGATAAGACTTTATTTTTAACACCCTGTACACCTGCTCATTCATGCAATCATCCAGCCAGCCAATCACAACGCATAAAGTCATGCACACACGGGTCAAGAGCCTTAGTTCACATCAAACATCAGAATGGGGAGAATGTGTGATTTCAGGGACTATGGCATGGTACAAAAAACATCCAGCATGCAGCAGTTCAGCCGGCAGAAACGCCTGGTTGATGACAGGAAGGCTATAATAATGACTCTTTACATCCGTGGTGAGCAGAAAAGGATCCCGGGGTGAACTGGCTACAAAAAGCACAACAGGTTACACTCCTTCCAGCCGAGATCAGGACCGGTCTGATGAATCGCTATTTCTTTTGTCATTTGGCGTCACCTGCATGAATCCATGGACCCAACCTGCGTCGTGTCAACAGGTCATGCTGTGGTGGACGGAAGTGGGGAATGTTTGCACACACTGGGGCCCTCAATACCAATCGAGCATGGCTTGAATGCCACAGCCTCTCCGAGTATTGTAGCTGAGCGTGTGTATCTGTTTTTGGCCACAGTTTATCCATTTTATAATGGCTACGTCCAGCAACAAGTCGAACATGACGAGAAGTGCAGTGTACATCAGCGTCCCCTCCCCAGTCACCACATCCGACTCCGACGGACACCTTTGGGATGTGATTTAATTTAATTTGAATGTATTTTCTCTCTGTAAAGCTGCTTTGTGGCAACGTCCATTCTTAAACGCGCTATACGATTAAAAGTGACGGGACGGGAGATTTGCAGCAATTACGTGAACGTCAACATGGACCAGAATCTCAGCGTAATGTTTCCAACACCGTGTGGAAGCCACGCCATGAAGCCCTGAGGCTGTTCTGAGAGTCCTACCCCGCAGGGTGGGGTTAGTGTGGTGCTCCTAAGGTGTCCTGATGTAGCTGATGCTGTAATAAACCTGAGCATGTCTTTCTTCTCACCTCTGCTTCTTGCCTAGCCCGTTGCATGCTAACGCTAAGGAAGAAGTCTCATTACGTTTCAGTTCTAGCAGTGCGAGATCAGTCACGAAGTGTCCTACTGAGTATCTGACATGGAGCAGAACGATGGAGTGGAGTAAACCGACTCGAAATAAGATTTGGCATTAGCGGTGCATGTTCCTGGAAGGCAGACATACCTAATATGCTAATTCCAAAATCACTGCAGACTGTCCGACGCTAAAACCCAGACATAAACGCAAACACGCAAGTGATTAAAAACAAAAAAAACAAACAAAACAAGCCTAACTGTGAGCACGAATGCAGAATGGAAATAAAATATATGCACACAGAAATACCTCGGTCTCGGCAACTTCTCATTTTTTTTTTTTCCTTCATGTGTAAACAAAGAGGAAGCGCCACATGTCACACAAACAACAAGAGAGTTATAACATGTTGTAAGTTAGCCGTCTGGCTTGACTGCCATTACACTGGGCGCACTTTTAGGAAGACGACGTCTGAGAGAAATGTTCAGTCCTGTGCTTTTCCATACAACCTCTCTCAAGTCTCATCAAGTCATACGGTTACAGCATAAACTGGTCTATCAGTAAATGAGATCCGGCGCCTTTGAGGTGCTTCGGTTTTGTTCCCAGTTTGTGTGCAGGGCTAGAAATACAATGCAGCAGTGGACAAAATGGTATCCTGGTCAAGCAGATTTTGTGTTCAGGCTCTTAGTTTTTTTTATTCACAGCTGCCCAGTGGAGCAGGTTCAAGAACACAGAGGGGGGAAAAAAAAAAACCTCCGTACTGATTTTTTCAAAGCAAAGATTTTCTCTTTAAATTTAAACTGAGCACAAATCTACTGGATGTTTCCAAACCCCACGTCCTGCTGCACCACACACACACACACACAGGACTTTTACTAGATTTATTAATTAGCATGTAGATGGCAGATGATCGTTTTATTGGCAGGAATGCTATGCTATCACAACATGCAGCAACCGAGCAGTTAAACATGTCAGGAGAATATAACGATGTTAGCCAGACTTAATATTTATCTTTTATCCCTCAGTCTGCATTAATCTCTTATGTAGCTGCCACTCTTTAGCCTAGTGACTAAAACATGGGACTGGCCAGCCAATGGGAGCGTTCATTCACCTGGAGGGTTAGCTGGTTAATTTATCATTTGTCTACGCTGTTCTACCTCCACTGAAAGGGAGTCTCGTACGCAAGTATTGGAACAGCAAGGCCAAGTCTGTTGTTTTTTCTGTACACTGATGACATTTGGGTTTGAGATCAAAAGATGAAAATGAGACGACAGAGCAGAATTTCAGCTTTCATTTCCTGATCTTTCATATTTACCTAGACATATTTATCTAGACGTGTTGAACAACTTAGAACCTGGCACCTTTTGTTTGAACCCACCCATTTTTCAGTGATCAGAATTACTGGAACATGCGTCTGACAGGTGTTTCTTGTTGCCCTGTTAGATCGACTGTTTAAACTATTAATAGCTCTGGATGTCTACTCTTGGTCTGAGCCCTGGGTTTCACCTGTGACGACGGCATTTGTTGTTAAAAAGGATAAACCAACATGAAGACCAGAGAGCTGCCTACGGGAGAAAAGATATGGGCGTTTTGGATTGGACATAAAGCACCACTTCTGTAAATAATCTTCAAGAACAGAACTATTAGCAATACTTCAGCAATGAGGTCAATAATAAGCTCATGCATCTACATTATATGTATCACAGAACCCAAACATGCTGAATTGTGTTACTGCACTATAACTAAAGATCACTAGAAAGATTTCTGCTTGCGTTAGCAGATGAAAAGCCCTGTCGTCTGCATTTCAGTCCCGACGATGCCACAGCTATCAGTGGCCGGGAGCAAATCCTGTCAATCACAGCGACACTAGCCAATCAGGGGCATCGGTGAGCTCATACATGCAGAAGCGGGTGGACAGCGGGTGCATTACATCGGCCCATGATGCGGCAGCAGCTCGAAAAGATGCGGATGGCTGGCTTCACATGGACGAAACACGCGACGGCCTTCGCCCTTACGGATCAGTAACTGTCCATGACACGGAGAACTAACTGGTGGGTGGGAAGTAACCAA
The DNA here is from genome assembly GCA_037576675.1 of Pangasius sanitwongsei. Taxonomy (NCBI): domain Eukaryota; kingdom Metazoa; phylum Chordata; class Actinopteri; order Siluriformes; family Pangasiidae; genus Pangasius; species Pangasius sanitwongsei. The sequence goes on along the minus strand of CM075020.1, from coordinate 18,089,614 downwards.
GACTAGCTGAGGGAGAAAATCTATGTTCTGAAATAATTACAATAATAATAAAATTACTGGAAGGAATTTGAAGGTTTTCGCACAGACTACTGTGTGATATTGTGCTCTCCCTATCTAACCCGATCTCACTACACAGTCTGTAACAACTAACCGACAAAACGGATCAAATTCAATAAAAAGTAAAAGAGTTGGGGTGCCAAAATTTGTTAAAAATCCATGTTTTGATTTTCTTAGAATACATTTCCATTAAAAGTTATATTCCACTCATACTTTCACAGGAAGATTAAGCTAAATAACTACAAGGACCTGATAACATTTTATCCATCTCCTCCAAGAGTGCCAATAATTCTGGAGCCGTCTGTGTTATGAATATTTCCACCACGGAGGAGTATTTTACCGAGGACGCGATATAAAACCTGCGAGGAGCAAAGATATAAAAAGAAATGTGAATCAGACGACTGTAAGGATGCTTCTGTATGGGCGGACTTCTCTCTCGGGGAGCTGCGCGCTCATCGGACCTGCTTTAATAAACGCAAACGTACGTCTATAACGTTTAATAAACAGATTGGATCTGGAGCACAAATTCACAGGACATGCTGCTGTCAATCAGGACGCGATCTCTGGAAAACTCTCCCATGCTGCTTTCATGAGAACAGAGTTCGATTGTTGTTTGCTGATAAAATCACGGCTGCACGGAAACTGAATCATCACCTGTCGCCTGCTAGTTTTCAGTTTTTGAGAAAAATGACAAACCGCCATTCTTACGAGTCTCTGTGCTCCACTCGAGTTTAGACTGCACGGTGCTTTAGCGTTATTCCGTCACACCGCATGAGACAATCCCCACACTGGCTGAATGTGTAACGTGCTCTCTGTGTCCGATTATACGGAGGAGATCCTCCGACGGCAGACTCGCGGTTAAAGGAAGGCACTACGTCGTGTTTGTCATCGAATCAGCGTGATCTGGAAATCGGCTTGAGCAGAAATGGGGAATGTTCTGCACAGTTAGCTTGGGGTAATAATGGTACTGTTTATGTCCATCAGTCATTTCCAAGCCTGCAGTCGTCTCACGGCTATCCTGGGAGTTCTGCGCGATCCTTTGCCGTCCTCCCGTCTGTGGCGTTCAGACGAGTGGCGCAGCAGTGAGATTAATAACATGCAGTATTGCAGACGGCGCCACTGAACTTTAGTGCCGCCGAGACGAGGGACCGGCGTTACGCCGCGCGAGTCCAGCCGTCTTTCACAGTCATTACGCGCCGCACTGTGCGAGACGATCACGACAGGAAGACGCGTGTCAGATTATTCGATGGAGACAGATACTACACTGTGCCATACAGGGTGTGGAGCTCTTCAGCTGGAACGCAAGAAAACCGTTTCGTCTTGCCATAACAGCAAACAAACTCCATGAACAGAGCGTTTGTGTGCTAATTATCTGGAAGGTGTAATTCACTCTCTGTTTAGCTCTTCTTGTCCTGCTGTGATATAACTGTGATGAGACGTTACAGAGACGTTCTCTGCTGCCGTGAGCATCCTCCTGCTGGTGGGTTTTAGACAGCAGCGGTCTCACTGCGAGACTTTAATCTGAACTTTCTGACACTGCCAGAACTTCCCCGTCGGCCGACTGTGGTCGCGGTGCCACGTCCGAGCACGTCAGACCACCGCTCTCAACTCACGACTTCTTTTACCCTGCGCCATTTCTGGAAAAATACAGCGTGTAAATCCAGCTTTATGATGATGAACTAAACACTAAAATCACCAACTCAGCTGCAGGATCAGTCTCATCACAGACTCGGAAAAGCGATTAAAATAAAATCAAACTGTCCAGGAAGACAGACTGCCTCAGCCGAACCGCGGCAGACGCACAGACAGCCTGGGCCTGCAAACACTGCAGAGAAACACGACTGCGTTAATCAGTGTGTTAATCAGTGTATTAATTAACGTATTAATGAGTGTGTTAAGAGGTGTGTTAATAAGTGAATTATTGAGTGTGTTATTGAGTGTGTTAGTGGGTGTGTTAGTGAGTGTGTTAATGTCCCTGATTAAGCATCCAAAACTCTGATTGCAAATAAAATGACATTTTCTGTCTGGACTCTCAGGTAAGAGATAAAACCTCACATCACAGGCACACTGACAGCTGGCTAAACACAGCAGCTCAAAGGCAATTCACTATTAACCCACTCATTAAACACACACACACACACACACACACACACACACACACTATCAAACACTAATCTCCTTTCTCAGTGGCCAGCCTTACAGTCATGCCTGGGTGGAGGGGGTTAGCCCGCTAGGCTAGCACGCTAACTATTACTATTAAGGACAGGAAGATTCACTAAGTGCTCGTCACTTACACGCCACACTGACCAGCTCCAGCTCCGGGAGCTCCGCTGCTGTATGAGCAGTAAGCACTGATCCCTGCTGCTGCTCCAAGCGAGCGCTCACTGACAGCCAGCCTGCTAGCTAGTTTGTTGACAGTACAGCAACACCGCTAAGTACACGTCTACATAGCAGAAAATACAATTTAAAAAATAGTGTAAAAAAAAATGTGTATAGGAAAGAAGAGAAAGAGGAAATCAGGAGTAAACTAGAAGCGAGGTAAACAGGTCAGTAAGAGGCTCTCTGTAAGCGCTAACTAGCCGATACGCTAGCAGCGTTAGCAGCGTTAGCCGCGAGGCCTGCACTGTTCCGGTAGAGCGCGAGACTTCCCCGAGCACACACACCTCTGAGCAGCACGGAGGGCTTATTCCCAGCAGAAACACACTCACTGACTCAGGAATCACGAGTGTGTGTGTGTGTGTGTGTTCAGTCTGGTTTACAGTAAACCCTCACCCGGAGAGCTGAGTGCTAGCTGCGCGGCTAGCTGTAGGATACTCACCCTGCCTACACTGGCTCTTCTCAAGATCTAGTCACAGCACAGGAAGGTGCTCTAATGACTCTTTCTGAACTCCGGAACTGTAGGAAACGGGGACGCGGGATCACTTCTGCGCTGTTAGCGGAGTGAAAGCCCGAGGCGCTGTGATAAGCCTCTATAACCATGTACACCTTCAAACCGCCATCTTACGTGAAGTGGGAGGGGTGACGGGGGAAGGGGAGGGGGGAGGAGGAAGAGGAGGAGGGGGGGTTATACTTACTGCGCATGCGTCAGTTCAAACGGTTCATGGGTAACGTAGTAACATCCGGGTACCGAGCAGCAGCAGGGACTGCAGCAGGAGTGTTTGGTGTGTTACAGCTGCGCAGTGTGTGCGCAGGAGGCCCTGACTCCCGCTCAGCACTGTAAAGAGCAATAATATATGTTTATACATATATATATATATATATACGTAGAAGTAGTAACATTATATAGAAGTAGTAACATCCATGTAGTACTGAAATTTCAGCTGTTTTCAGTGAGGCATAAACGAGTCTGCTCGTTTGGCTCCCAAACGGTGCATGTGCCATGTTTTTTTTTTCTGAACAATACACAATATTCGTGGTCTAACTATAACTGATATTGTTTCCTGAAATCTTACTCTACCTCCTAATTAACGTTACTTTGCATTTCATACATTATATTTACACAGGGCCTGACTCCCACTCAGCACTGTCAGCTGTAACGAGTCGGGGTCTTCATCCAGCCTGTAGGGCGGCACAATATATCAAAATTATTGAAATATCGCAACGTAAATATCGTGATATGCCTATCACAAGGGCTTATGATAACCGAATTAATGTAAAGAAAAAAAGTCACGAAAAGTCAAAGTTTTAGGGTGATGTAGAGAATGCTTTCAAAAGACCACGAAACGTATGAAACATTTTCAGTTTTTAAATATACAAATACATATAATTTAATTGATTGATTTTACACACTTTCAGCATTACCTTACCATATATCGCATTATTTAACGAGTTATCACATATCACATTTTTCTTCAGTATCGTGCAGCCCTACTAGGCGGGATATTGTATCAGATACACTACGAAGTCGGCTCAGGATTTATCACTCAACAGCAGTGATTTCCTTTTTATGGGGACCTGCTGATGTAGATGTAGAAGGAAACGAGGAGGTGGATCACATAACTAACCTCTAAATCAATCAGACAGAGAGTTTAATGCTCCCGTGAGTAAACCGGAAGGAACATGGAATGGAAAATTAAAGGAGCTGTACATGGGATGTGGTAAAGAAAATGGGATAGTGAGACAAAGGGACGACACTTATACACTATTCAGAGAGTAGCTGGGTCCGAGAGGAATAGTTATGGCAATCGAAGAGAAGATACATAGCATAATATCTCAACTAGAAATGGACAATCAATCAATCACTTCATATCTATATCTATATATATATATGCAGAAGTAGTAGTAACATTAACACCCATGTAGTACTGAAATTTCAGCTGTTTTTAGTGAGGCATTAAGGAGTCGACTCCATTTTAATTAAATAATACACAGAAAGTATAACGACATATATATAACAAACATGAAGCTGAAATATCCAAAATGCCTCAGCTGCCAATATACCTATAATTAAAAGCCAGAGATAAGAAATATGTTTTTAACCGAGTTTTAAAAAGAGATCAAGTTGAAGCTGCTCTGAGATGCAGAGGTAAAACTGTTCCAAAGCTCAGGGCCAGCTGTCGTAACGGCACGGTCAGCGCTACGCTTTACTCTGGACCTGGAGCTACTAAGAGCAGCTGAAGATCAAAGAGACCTGGTGGACGCGTATCAGTGTTTTGTGTATCATTGTTTTGTGTATCGGGGTCTTGTGTATTGGCGTTTTGTGTATCATTGTTTTGTGTATCGGGGTCTTGTGTATTGGCGTTTTGTGTATCATTGTTTTGTGTATCATTGTTTTATGTTGTTGTTTTGTGTATCGGCGTTTTGTGTATCATCGTCTCGTGTATCGGCGTTTTGTGTATCATCGTCTCGTGTATCGGCGTTTTGTGTATCATCGTCTCATGTATCGCCGTCTCGTGTATCGGCATTTTGTGTATCGGCGTTTT
>CM075020.1:18034991-18071005 GCA_037576675.1 Pangasius sanitwongsei | reverse complement strand
TATATATTGGGTTATATATTGGGTTATATGCTGGGTTATATATTGGGTTATATGCTGGGTTATATATTGGGTTATATATTGGGTTATATGCTGGGTTATATATTGGGTTATATGCTGGGTTATATATTGGGTTATATATTGGGTTATATGCTGGGTTATATATTGGGTTATATGCTGGGTTATATATTGGGTTATATATTGGGTTATATGCTGGGTTATATATTGGGTTATATGCTGGGTTATATATTGGGTTATATGCTGGGTTATATATTGGTTATATGCTGGTTTATGTATTGGGTTATATATTGGGTTATGTATGTTATATACTGGGTTATGTTTTGGGTTATGTATTTAGTTATATATTGGTTTATATACTGTGTTATATATTGGATTATATACTGTGTTATATATTGGATTATGTAGATTTTTGTCGTTCCACACATATAATGGAGACAAAATTCACGATGGTGCAGGAAGACAATACCGGGACTCTCGTATTAAAAAGCCAGGCTTACATTGTATGATTTATGATCATAATATAATTCTTTAGTTCTGAGTTGAGATCGATGGTGTTGGATCGCAAAATGTGACATTCTTACTGATTTAACCTGTGTAACTGATTTCTTGTCTGATCTCGCGTCATTACCAGCCAACAGCAAAGTTCTGGCATTGTCAGCGATTTATAATTAAAGTCTGGCAGTGTGTGTGCTCTGTGACACGCATCGTAGGGTTACGTTAAACTCGCAGGACGGCTGCAGATACAGGGGCCATGACAAAGCGTAAAGAAAAATGACCTGAAGCTCACCTTGTACGTATTTCTTTTTACACAAACACATTTTCTGAAGGAGCCAGGATCATGCTGATGGATGACAGAAGCAGAGCAGTGATTTTCCTCACTGTATACTCTGACAGGGAGAACGTGCGTCATGGTGTCACCTGTTATAGATTTTGTTGGTATCATCTCGCACAGTGTGACCAGTAATAAACTTAAGACCACAGTAATCGCAGAGTGTAAAACCAGTTTGCGGCAAAGTGATAAGTATGTTTTGGTGTATTAAACAGTATCTCAAACACGGTGTCTCCTGTTTCATTTCAAGGTATTTCATGCACGGTCTTTGCAAAGAGGGGGACAACTGTCGATACTCGCATGACCAAAGCAGCAGCAAGCCAGCCATGATCTGCAAGTTCTTTCAGAAAGGATGCTGCGCGTTTGGAGACCGCTGCAGGTGAGAGCTTCTTTAGATCACACACGTCAGGTGTATTAGTGCTAGATCAAGACGTTCTTAATGTGTTTTTAACATGTGCTTTTTAATACACAATCGTATTGTTATTTTGTACAAATGACAAACACACGTCCCAGGAACAAGCACGAGTGTGTTTTCGTTTCCTGTTGCTTCCCCGGGAAGGTGAGGTGTATACTTCTCTCACCTGTTTTTACTCTCAGCATGTATTTCGAGGATAAGTGTCGTGTCCGTGATCCTGGGACACAGTTTTAGCGGTGACTTTCAGAGTGAGGTTCATGAAGCATAGCTCAGGGGTGGTGATTTTTTATTTCATTTATTTTAAATGGTGGTAATCACAACCCATTATTATCGAAGTTATTATATCTAAATATTGATTTTTAGAGTTATTAGCCAGTTTGTCTGGTCCCTTCAAAGGGTTTAATCCAAACTGTAATAATTCAGAATGGCCTGTTGTAATGGCTGTTATGTCTGTAATGTCAGCTTGGACCTGGTGTGTTCTGTTGATTAAATCAATAAAATGCTCTATGGTTCCAATAAATAGCAAAACATTATTGTGCACGTTTAAATACTACGCCTAATATTCGAATTAGTCTAATATTAGTATGTACTGAGTGGATTTGGGAAATTTATTTTACAGATAAACAGGTCTCTGGACGAAAAAGCTCGGAGATCATTTGCTTTGTAGCTTACTCTAAATGAAGCTTCTGCTTTACGTAGCAGTTCTCTGCTACTTGTGTGTGTGTGTGTTATCTGTTTTGGATGACTCTTTAATCCAGATGATAGCTTATATCTTGGAATGTTCAGAGATTCGGGGCTTGGTTGTCAACACTGTGGTGCTTGGGTACATCGTACACAGACTGTTTATCATTAAAGAGCAACTCGACCGTGGTGAAGTGGATGGATGTTTAACTAATTCTCAATGACACAGGGTTTGGCCGGAGATGTGTCCGCTGGGTGGATCATACCTGGCGACTGTACGTGTACCGGAAATTCATTTTGTGACTAACTGGATCTTGTCACATGACTGCGTTGAACCCGAACTGATAGCTGGAGTGTGAGTAAAGCTGCTAGCCAGACGGCGTCGCCTGTGTTTGTGTCGTATCTGTCTGCGGTCAAGTGCATCCCCATAGTAACTGCTGCAGCATGGGAATGCCTTTGTGTGCGGCGGCCTGCTCGGTGACAGCGTCATGCGACGTCAGCCCATTCTCTTTCTCTCTTACACGCTCGCTCCTCCTCCTCCTCCTCCTCCTCGAGGTCGTGGAGTTTGTGTTTGGGCTCTGTGCAGATAGCAGCGTCTGGATGTATGTGACAGGGCTTTGTTGTCGTGGTAGGAAGGCAGGCATTTCTCCACCAGGCTTTTTGAGATGCACATGCAGTGGGAGGGAGTCCTCTAGCTTTCATTAAAGGCCCATAGAAACCTTGCATGCATTACTTCATTATGGATGCTTTTATATTGTCTCTTGTCTCGTTTTTTTTTTTTTTTCTTTTTCTTTTTTCCTGTGTCCGTCTCACCCCCACTCCTCTTCCCCTTTAAACCCTGGGGGCCAGACAGAGCAGAGCAGAGCAGAGCATGCTGCAGTCTGCATCACAATTACATAACCCCGACGTGTTAACGCATCCATTCTCTGTGTCTGTGTGTTCGCGTTCCCCTCCCCTCTCTTCAGCACTGCTGCTGCTGCACAGTTCAACACCACCCCGACGCAGTAGCTTTTATTACCAGCGTGTCATTTATTTTTACACTGCTCTCTCTACATCAGCTAGCATTTCATAAAAAATTCAAGGGAAATATTTTGTTCTGAGAGGAAGCATCGTGTGCTTGTGTTTTGCTGGTCAGGCCAGTGGTGGTGGTGGTGTTGTCAGCTTGCACCTTTCATAATGTCGGTTCCTCTTAGCCTACATTCCCTTTATTGTTGTGTGAGAAAGCATTTTGTCTTTCTCTAGATGGATATGTGACCGCAGCTTTCTAGGGATGCCTTTACCCATTTTTTTTTCCCCCCACACTGACTATGAGTACGTTATTATTATTATTATTATTATTATTATTATTATTATTATTACGTTATTATTGGTACTCGTCAGTACCGATAGGCTGCTAGGATTTTATGTTTTATTGTCTTCATTGTCTCAGACGCTCTCTTCATGTGTCAGTGAGCAATAATGGCTGTTCGTCTAGAACAACACACTGCTGTTCTTTTCCCTCACCCTGCATGTCAGTAGACATTTTTCCCCCTACCTCACCTGAGTTTGCTGCTAGCAGTGAACTCCTCATGATGAGTTTTGAGGTGATGATGGTGTTTAAGATGTTTTATTGTAGGAAGATGCTTATGTAGTACCTCCTCTTGATATTCGATTGCCATCATTAGTCGTGAAATGCATCCAGATCTGTCATTTGGCATCTGTTTATCAGCATGACAGTGTCCACTAGGCTCGTGTCGCATACGGTCATGTTGGATCATATGTAGGTAAATGAGAATGCTATCGGACCGATACATGACGCCCAGTATCGCTATCAGTCCATCCTGACAGGAAGAGCTAACAGTGAATTAGCATTAAAGGCTATTATTAAAGTAAGCTATTATTAATCTATTATTAAAGGGATGATCCATTTGCACACTTCTGTCTAACCCCTGCGTTGTCAGAGTTTCATATCCAGTAAATTTCTTATCGTAGGCTTTTTCCCCCACTATAGTGTTGACCAGTTAGCGCAGTAGCATCGTGATATTCCATGCCACCGCGAGCGTGTGAGAACATTTCTTCCCCCAGCTGTTGTGCTGCTAAATTCGAACTTCTCTAATAGCACTTCTGCTCAGCACAGCTCCACAACAAATCCAAACTCAAGGCTATCCGTGTCATATAACACTACGCGTGCAAGCAGGAGCAGTTTCTCTGGAGGTTAATGTGTGGTGACTTGATAGGTTTTATTATGAAACCCGGCGTCTCTCATGTCAGCCGGTAAGCACGGGAAACGGCAGACGTGTTTTAGTGGAAGTGTGTACGCCCCCAACACAAGCATGACAATTCTTTAATCTTTAGTAAATAAACGAGCAAGCTTTCACTTAACCGCTATCCACACACCCAACACAGTCAGATGTGCTAAATTTTTCATCTTGAGTGAAAATATGAAGCTGTTATCTTATATGAAGATCTTACCAGCCGACAAAAAAAAAAAGACCACAAGAAGATTTGCATCCGTGGCTGAATCTCAAAAGTCTTTACATTATGGATGAGGTCACTAGGTCGGGTGTTCGGCTCCGTTCTGTTGTATCCTATTTGGGGCACAAAGAAAGTGTGTAGGAAGCCATGTGGGATTTACCAAATGAGAATGGCAGGTTTCACCTGGATCACATGGAAGGAATGTAAGAAGAAGCTACATGGCAATAAGGACATTTTCTTGTGGGTGAATAAATAAACGCAAAGCTGAAGCACAAAATTTAAAACCGTGATGATCTTTGATGAAGTTGATACTAAATCACTCAAGATTTTTGTGCCGGTTGAGACATGACCGGACCAGTCAGTCATCTGCACTTAGCGCCAGCCGTACGTCCCAGCTTGGCTCACATAGTACCTGGGAAAGAACGGTGGGAAAGTTCAGTACTTATGGCTGGCGTGTTAACATGGAGAATTCCGGGCAATTTCCCGAGACAAGGTGCACCGTCTGGTGGAAAAGCGCTGTAAGATGCAGTGGCGTCTTGTGTGCGTAAAATCACGCAGCAGTTGTTGTTCACCTGGTGGCCATGGTTCAGAAGCCTGTTCATGCATGACCATCACAGTTCACTGACAGCATGCAGCTTGGAATGTATCTGAATCTAATCTCGTCTAATCTAATAGTCCTGATTCACAGTGAAGCGGAAATGTTTTCTTGTTACACTTGCTATGACATTATGACCTCTTGCGACACAAGAGGAAGTGTCGCAAGACCGGCTTGATGTAAACATAAAATTAACCAGTCCTTAAGCCGCCCTGTCCGTATGATTAGCTGACTGTGTTTAAATAACTCAATTCAGTTCAGTTTTATTTATGTAGTGCTTTTAACAATGGACATTGTCACAAAGCAGCTTTACAGAAGAATATAAATTCAGGATATACATTTTAAGTTTATACATTTATAAATTTATCCATAATGAGCAAGCCAGAGGCGATGGTGTCGAGGAGAAAATCTATATATAAATAAATAAACTCATTCCCTACAGTGTAAAACAGGCTTTGGTCTTATCCTTGAGCAAACAGTGCCACTCTTGGCCTGTGGTTAACGCTGTAGACTAAGGGTTATAAGACTCTGATATCTCTGAAACATAATCTCAAATCCAAAGATTGCCCCCCTCTCTCTCTCTCTCTCTCTCTCTCAGCTTTAAAATCAACAGTATGACTCCAAATATTGTGACGTTGGGTTTAGGATCAAATGATTGCAACATCGACTGCAGCACTTCATGCCCAATAAATCCAGTTTGCCATTTTCTGCAGCTTCCTGTGTCTCATCCCTTGTGAAGTTTTTGGTGTTAACTTGGTTCAGTTTATTTAAATTTCTAGCTTAAAAATAAATATAAAGGAAGTAATAGTTACCTGATAAGCCATCAGACTGCCCGTGCCTTTATTATGGCTATTTGTGAATTCACCAACTTGCGTCATTTCATTCACTTGGCGCTTTCTTTGGCAACGTAAAAATTAATTTCCTCCTGTCCGTCTCTCCTCCACGTGCACCGAGTTGTTGCTAAAGCTGCAACTTGTTAAATGAGAAAGTTGCATTATTCAATCAGTCCGTGGGGGGGAAAACTCACCGAAGGCTTATTTGTGCTTGTGTGTGGAAGCGTTTGTGTGTCTGATGCAGTGCAGGGGTTTATGGGTAAACGAGGTACACTGGGGCATTCCGTGTCTTGGTTGTGCTTTAGGTTGAGTCACCTGGCATGTGGTGCTATAATAAGCACAGAACATCGAGAAAGTGCTGCTAAAGAACGAAAAAACGTCGAGCTCATGCAGCGAGAAGGGTCTGGCTGCGTATATTTTATACACACCTGCGACTGCACGGCTAAAGCCACTCCACACTGGGTAAATTGGCCAAGCTGAGGTTCTGGTGTCTCAGACTACAGCTGAAATATTTTTGCAAATAATAATCATTTGTGTTGCTAGTAAGTGGATTGAAGCTCCTGATGTTCTCTCTTAATATGCGATCTCCATGCTTGGCTTTGACTTTTATTCAGCTTTGCATTTTCCACCACTATTGGACCCGTTTACGCTTTTAAATGTAGACTCCCGACTGAGCTGTTTAAATGTACGCTTGAACCCGACCGGCTTCCTGTACGTGTCTATTTTATGCAATCCGCACTGTGTGAATGTGCAGAGAGGGAGCTGCTGTAACTACTGTGTGCTCGGCTGCCATTTTTAAACAGCCATGTTATTATAGTCTTAACCATTACTTGTCAGTAGTTAGTAGTTGTGGTAGCAGCAGCCGTGTAGAAAAAAGGTTGTTCTTTTTCCTTCAGTGGCACGTGAGTAACATTAGTACACACTCCTGATCTACATACAGCATGCGCGGCAGGTGGAGGTGGATTTTTCTTTTTACTCCAAAGTGCCACTAGATGTGAATGGTGTGCAGGATGCCCAGTGTTCCCGAGATAGGCTCTGAATCCACCACAACCCCGACCAGGTTAAAGCGATTACTGAAGAGGAATGAATGAGTAACTTTTCTTCATAGATAGTTGTACAATGTCAATAGCTTTATTTTTTTGCACATTATCCCTCCCCATTTCCAACATTTTTTTAGCGATGCGCAAACCCTCGAAATGGCTTCCAATTGTTCTTCAGCTCAATTATATGACCAGCACATACATATAGTACCATAAGAGTCATGTGTTCTCCTGATTGTTTAATGTAAATCCCTGGGAGACACTTTTTTCCTGTCACATGATCGTGACCTTGTTTCCTGTGTCGTATTTCATGTTTGTTTAAAGCATGCAAACTGTAGCCTGATGTTTACTTAACATTTTGTTATAGGTATGAACACACCAAACCAGCCAAGCAAGAGGAGCTCCCTGGCCCCATGTCCTCGGTGCTGCTTCCCGCTGCCCCCCTCACTCTTGCTGGTGACTCTGGGTCCATGCCTAGTGGGCCAGCTGGCATGTCCAAAGCCCAGGAAAGGCCCCACAGCTCCGGGGGAGTGGACTGGGTCAATGCCGCAGAGTTTGTGCCAGGCCAGCCCTACTGCGGAAGGGGTGAGCGGATACTTTCTGGCGATCTTTGATTTGTTGGCTACTACATCACAATGTCAGTTAGTGGAATTTGAGGAAAGGTGAGTGGCATATACATAATTCTTGCAGAGACAACAGCTGCGTGGTCTGGACTAAGAAAATGATGTAACTGTTGAGACAACAAACAAATGGAAACATTGTGCAGAGGCTTCGGTTTTCGTGTCGCACACATGGCGGCAGAGTGAACTCCAGATCAGCATCATCAACCCTGGGGCTTTCAGAAACTACAGCCAAAACGAAACTGCAAACGATAGACGAACTTGTACGCTTATGGAGGTGGTTTCGGTTTCGCATAACCCTGGTGGACTTTCTTTTTTCTAAAAGTATACTGAGATCTTTACTTTGCATACATAATTTCCCGTTGTACTCATAGTGCTTTGAGAATTATGATTATACCGGTGAAGCTGCAGAGCACTGTGCTCTGGTAAGAGCTCACCTGGAGATAACAATAAAGCATTTCCACATAACTGTGTGTTTCACAGCTGTTCACGTTCACGTTCTCCCGAGCTCTGTTTCCAGGTAATTCTGTAAATTAGACATGACTATTTATCATCTAGTTATCATGTCCATTATTGTATGAGGGTCAAATATACCTTTAAATTTTTTTTTATTTTTTTTATTTTGTATTGTTTATAGAAAGTAGGTGTCACAAAAGTGTATCATTTTTTTCTCCATCATTTCTATGTGGTTCTCTGCAAGTTGAACAATTGCTAGGAATACCAAAAGCGTTGTAGCAGTTGTCATAAAGGTCTCCACTTTTTACTACATCTGCTTCTTTTCACTAATCGGGTCTCCAGTGTGTATAAGCTAGTAACTCGAATACATCACACACTCGGCTGTGTCGGTTGCTGTAAGCTTTCTTACTGCCCTCAGCAGCTGCACCATGGAAGCTGATAGTCTGTGTTCAGGAGGCACTGAAATTTGCCTAAACATTTCAGTTTCTGAAGCATTCACTCATGTCTTGTCCCATATATGACTCACTAGTTTCTTTTCACACACTGCATGACTTGCTTACGTTTGTTGTCATTATGCATTCACTGGCCTCTTATTGAAATGGTTTTGACCTCTCAGTGTGTGCTTTTGGCTCGATCACACATTAAAATTTTCCTCTTTGATTGATTAGTCTTTTCTCAGCAGATTGGATTGAATAGGTTGTGATCTTTGGCATCCATCCTAGTCTAGGTTACAATGCTGCCTTTTTTAAGACGCTGATCTCGTGATCGAGTAATCTTGTTTTGCATTAGGTGTTATTTTACACTTGTACCACAGCTCTGTCGAATACTCGAATTCTGATTGGTCAGAAGGTGTCGATGGAACCTCTATAACAGCAGCTCTGACAGTAGTTCTGTCTGCAAGACGAATCACCGGTTCATATTAATGTGCTCGTTCTAACGCGCCATCGTGTCTGTAGTATCATCTTACACAGTAATGGATTATAACAAAGTTTTCATACACAGGAAAGTTTTCAGGATGGAGATCTTTTTGCGCATTGCAGTTTCATGGTAACAAATACAGCTGCCATGTGTTGGTGGGAACTGGTGAGTTGTTAAAACAGGAGTGATAACAGGAACTAACGTGCTTTGTGGAAGTTCCACCACATAACTATAAGGTGATTAAAAAAGTATGATGCGTCAGAAATTTGTTGTGGTAGAAGAAGAGTAAATCTTTGAGATGTGCTGTTATTGGAAAATAATCAACTACAGTGTGGGAGCAGTAACTCTGTTAGGTGTCGGGCTGCATCGCTCCGCCCCGTTGTTGATTTACACCATACCCTGTCTTGTTTTATTGCTTAATTACAGAATCTGAGATATTTAACTGCAACAGACCCAGTCTATGTCTGTGACAAGCGAAATGTTGAGTTGTTGGAGCTAAACGGTTAAATAACTGTCACAAAGGCCACTGTGATTGTTTGAATCATATCATCATAGCATAGCACTTTATATTCCAGACACTTGCAAAAGAATTTGTCCTTCATTTTTAATTTTTTTTTTTTTTTTTTTTTTTTTCTCAACCGGACTTTGTCCTCCTTCCCCTGCACTCTCAGCAGATCCTGTGATTGCGGATTGTCCTGGGCCTCTCATCGAGGACGAGTATGAAAAGGAACAAACCAACAAGGAGCTGAAGAAGCAGCTGTGCCCGTATGCAGCTGTTGGCGAGTGCCGCTATGGCCTCAACTGCGCCTATCTGCACGGTGACGTGTGCGACATGTGCGGCCTGCAGGCGCTCCATCCGTCCGACACTGCTCAGCGCTCTCAGCACATCAGAGTGAGTGTGCTTTTAAAATGACTGGGATTTTTAATCAATCTTATCTACAACCCTGTTTATACCTTTGTGACGAGCAACACTGGACCGAGAATGTTTTGTTTTAGGAGAGATAGCAAGGCTGGACAAATTAGTAGCATGAAACCCTGAGACGAGCAGATCTTGTGTCCGGGCTGGTAGTTTTTTTTTATTCCTTCTTGCCCTGTGGACAAGCAGGTTCAAGAACCAGAGAAAGCAACAACACCCTCGACTTGACATTTGATAAACATTAGCTATGTATGTTTTAAATGTAACGCTACTTGTTCCAAATCCCACCGCCTGCTGCACTACACACATCAGCTGAGGCACGATCCTGGCTGGATGGTAGAACGATTTTTTTTTACTAGGTGGATTCATTAGTGTGTACGTCTGACAGATGGTCTTTTCACAATCAAGAACATCAGTATGAGGAAAGCGAGAAAAATAAAATTTGGCACTAAGCGGTCATTGAACACCCCTGCTAGCACGACATGCAGTCACCTTGCAGTTAAACATGCTGAAAGAAAATAAGGACGTTAGCAAGACTTGAATCTTTCACATGCAGAACATCACAGTTTATAACCCAAATATTCATTCATAACGACTTGGTGACGTTTTGTCAGGGGTGCGAACCCAATGTGCCACATGATCGTATACTTGTTTGTTATTCTTAGTCTATATTAATGCACCTAAGAAGCTAGCTCGCAGTACGTTATTACGTTACATTAGCTACCTCTTTTAGGCTAGTCAGTTAGGCAGCCTAGGACTGGGCAACACACTGGAGCTTGTACTTGCCTGGAGGGCTAGCTAATAAATATGATTTGTAAGCAGTGCCACTAATTACCACCATTCAGTTCAGTTTGAAGAGTGTGCTGTGCTGTTGTGCGTGACAGGCGTGCATCGAGGCCCATGAGAAGGACATGGAGATCTCGTTCGCTATCCAGCGCAGTAAAGACATGATGTGCGGCGTGTGCATGGAGGTGGTGTTCGAGAAGGCCAATCCCAGCGAGCGTCGCTTTGGCATCCTCTCCAACTGCAACCACTGCTACTGCCTCAAATGCATCCGCAAGTGGAGGAGTGCCAAGCAGTTTGAGAGCAAGATCATAAAGTATGTTTTCAGATGAAGAGTACGGTTGGTGCTTATGCATCTTACTGCTGTGTAACTGATATCCCATTGCTCTGCACTTGCTCATTTGTTCTCGACACTCTTCCTATTTCAGGTCCTGCCCAGAGTGTCGGATCACGTCCAACTTTGTCATCCCAAGCGAGTACTGGGTGGAGGACAAGGAGGAAAAGCAGAATCTCATTCAGAAGTACAAGGATGGCATGGGGTAGAGTTTATCAAGCTTCTTGATGAGAGCCAGATTACAGCAAAAGTTATAACCAGATGCAGCAACACTTTGATTGCATTAGTGGTGATTATTATTTTTGGGATGTAAAGCTGGATTTCTGTCCATCCTCAGGAGTAAGCCCTGTCGATATTTTGACGAGGGCCGTGGAACTTGTCCATTTGGAGCTAATTGCTTCTACAAGCATGCCTTCCCTGATGGACGCCTCGAGGAACCTCAGCCTCAGTCCCAAAACCAGCGAAGGCAGAATGGCTCCAATGCAAGGAGCAGGGTAAGACTTTGGCAATTCCTACAAGTGGAGTTCTTCAAGGGTTCTTTGCATAATTAAGGCTTCTTAGCTTCTAATGGGGTTCCTCTAGCAGAACAAACCAAGCAACATGAGAAAACACATTGATGGTAAATTCTGACATTTACCGCCACATATAGTTCTGAAAACTAGAGAATTTGCCGAACTGAAATTAGCATCTTATTTGCACGGCTCAATCACAGTGGTCCCAAAAAGAAGTGCAGTTGTAGCCTTTTAAATTCTGCTTTTGCACTTAATTTAAAGGAAAGTAGTAGTAGTAGTAGTAGTAGTAGTAGTAAAAAAGTAGTAAAACACACACACAAATTTGAAATATGACCATGGAAACTGTCTATAGCAGCCTCTCTTTATAGCCTACAGACTAATAGGCTATTCAAAGTTTTAAATGTACCGTCCATCCAGTACCAAAGGGCAAATATTGTAAGCGTCCTGAATAATTCTGTCATCTCTGTATTATCTTATATTATAACTGATTTAAGTTATCCTGAACTGACAAGTGAGAGCATGCGAATACCCCGCCTTCATCTTTATTTCTAAGCTAATCTATTTATGGATAATAATTCTGCCAGTTTTAAAGAGTTACAACCTTAGAATGGGAAACGAGTTATCGCTTTTCCATCCATATCAGCGTCTGAGCAAGCATCATCGTTGCTCTTTCCTCGACTTGTCTCTGTCTGCTTTTTACATCAGTGAGTAAATAATCCCCGATGGATTCATCGAGTCTCCACTGTTATCTGTACAGGGTGTGTGAGCACTCCTCTGTGCTTTGGCGGTGTGACAGCGCAGGTGCATTGGGGATATTTTAATAGCTGATGTCTGTCTATATAATAAAGCTACGTATGGATTCACTTTCATAAGATTTCATGAAGCACTGTACTGTAGCACTGTTATTTCCTGCTCTTCTCTATTCCCACAAGATACGCTGATAAGAATAGAGTAGCTGCCAGGGAATGGGAACCTGTCGTGAAATGGCGAACAGCCTCATAAAGGGGGGAAAAATAGTAAAATAGTCCATCTGTTTTAAAACACGTCATCTAACGTTCTGACGCACTGTTTCACAGGGCTCGAGGCGCACGCCGCTCTGGGACCTGCTCGATGAGCGGGAAAGCAGCGACTCCTTGGACAACGACGACGAGGAGATGGTAACGTTTGAGCTGAGCGAGATGCTGCTTATGCTTCTGGCGGCAGGAACCGACGAAGACGTCACCGACTCTGAAGATGAGTGGGACTTATTTCACGAAGAGCTGGACGATTACTATGAGCTCTACCTATAGCACCCCGTCGTTACTCCCTCCTTTCCCTCTGTCCCTCTCTAATCTTTCCTGCCACCATCGATTACTCCTCACCCCCTCCCCTTACTAGAAGCTAGACCGTGTGAGTGATGGACAGTAGCTTATATTTCTCTGTGTTGTGGCAGTGCCTTTCAGCAGGCCGTTAAACTTATGAATTCAGTTCAAAGTAAAATGAATTATTCTATACATATATCTATCTATATAAAGATCAGATTTAAAAAAAAAAAAAAAAAATGGAAGAACAGGTCTGTGCACCCGTGCTAAAGCCTTCCTAGAAAACCTCTTCAGTTCTGTGAGTGTTTGTATGTACATTATGTACTAAAGGAAAAACATAAAAATAGAAAAAAATGACAAAGCTTAAAAAAAATGACAAAAAGACACTAAGTTATACATGTAAAAAAAAAAAAAAAAATTGGAATGATATTGCTAATAAATCTTAATGGTTTTATTCTGAAGTCTAGGTTTGACTTATCTACCCAGGTATAGTCCTGATTACTCGGGACTCAGAGCATACAGCAGCTTTATAAGACTTTACTGTAACTGGTGGTGGCTGTGATGCTTTTCTGGTATATTCTCTCCTCTCATGCACTGATTCTGGGGTGGTGGTGGTGAGCTTCCTTGATGTCAAATGCACACATGCACTCTTAACGTTTATAAAAACAATTCATGTCACTGAACGTTGTTCTCTCTCTCTCTCTCCTCTCTCTCTTTCTCTCCTCTCTCTCTCTCTCTCTCACTCCCCCCCCCCCCCCACTCTCTCACTCACTCCCTTATTACTTCTCCTTCTCCAATTCTCTCTAATTGGCCTAGTCAGGTCAGTTTTTAACCTACCTGAAGTGTACAGGTTATAACCACCTGTGGTATCAAATACAGTCTCTCCTAAGAACTGAGTGTAGCGATACTTTTGTGAAATTGGACTCCCGAAAGCAGACTTAAATGCATTCAAATATGAAGCTGAGTGTTTCATCACTTTAACTGTCTAGTAATTGTAGGTTTATGTTTTGCTTCAGTATTGCATATTAAGCTCGGCTGTCAGTAGCCAATCCACAAACACCCAGTTGTTATTCGGTTCTTGTTGAACTAAATTAAAATTGCATATGTTTATACTGATATGTGCTTGTTTTCTATGGTCCAGAACCATCCAACATAACTTGAAAATTAAAGTTTATTATCACAGTAGTGTTGTCAGACTTGTCTCTTTTTTTTTTTTTTTTTGTCTTCCTGTTGTATTGTTTGGATGTATAGAATGATGTACGTTCACAGATTTAAGGCTGCAGTTTCATGATTACACACACAACAAAACACTGTAATGCTTTAGCTGTGCTGTTTGCTTCTCGATAAGAGTTTCTGGAGTAATGAAGAGTTACTGTTATTGTTCATTATCCCTAAAGTGTTTTATTTGACTTGTACCACAGTAAATTGCCCACGTTAACCATTTATTAATGAATGACACATCATACTTTTTATCCATTTATAGTTGTGTTCGCAGGGGAGCCTGGAGTCTATCCCAGGGGACTCGGGGCACAAGGCAGGGGACACCATGGAAGGGGTGTCAACCCATCGCAGGGCACAATCACACACGCATTCATGCACTACAGATGCCAATCAGCCTACGCATGTCTTTGGACTGGGGGAGGAAACCAGAGTACCTGGAGGAAACCCCCAAAGCGCAGGGAGAACATGCAGGCTCTGTGCACACAGGGCAGAGGCGGGAGTTGAACCCCGAGGCCACCGTACTCCCCTCTTTCACTATCACAAGTTTCAAAATGAGCAAATAGTGTATTTTAGAATATTAATAGTTACGAGTGAAGTAACTTACTTTAGAAATGGTTACTTTACGGATGTAATATAAATATTC
This sequence comes from Pangasius sanitwongsei, assembly GCA_037576675.1. Lineage (NCBI taxonomy): Eukaryota > Metazoa > Chordata > Actinopteri > Siluriformes > Pangasiidae > Pangasius > Pangasius sanitwongsei. The sequence continues at coordinate 18,056,436 of CM075020.1, read as the reverse complement.
TGTAGTAATTTATGTGGCATCCCCTTTCATTTACAGCTGCCTACAATTACCTTCAAGTCTTGCTAACGTCCTTATTTTCTTTCAGCATGTTTAACTGCAAGGTGACTGCATGTCGTGCTAGCAGGGGGGGTTGCTGGTGCAAACGTTTGCATTCAACAAAATTGTAACACGCTTTGAAACAGCTGGGGTCACTAGGTGTGTACAAGGGTAGCCTAGGGGACAACTTTGAATTGGGGCGGTGTGTATTTTCATATGTGGGCGTTGTACATCAGCGTGTCCCAAACCCTGTGGTCAGGACTGTGCAGCTGACAGAAATGTTCGCTCCTGATATTACAGCTGTTGGTAATTAGGTGAGAGTCTGGTGTGAGCAGGGAAAGCGCTCTGATGTAGAGCACAGGACTAGAAAGCACTGACACGTCTTCCGACGCGCACACAGTCCATTCCAACGCGCTCCATAACGGGATTTCTGCGCCATTCTGAGCGTCTGTCACTGCGCAGGGCCGGAGCCGAAACGCGGGCGAGGACGCAGAGCGGGCAGGAATACGATGATCGCGGACATTCGTAAAGCGAACTCCGTGGCCAGCTGTGTTCGAGCCGAAGCGGCGATCTACCCAGACTCCCCCGTGTCCTCGGCACCGGAGAACGGCCAGCTTCTCCTCCGCAGCGGCGCGTGCACGAGAGGCACGAGCACGAGCGCGTCCAGCGCCAACGCGGACCGAGGCAGCACGGACAGCGCCTCCGCGGCGGCTCGCGCCATGACCTCTGGGTGCGAATTCCCGCCGTCTGCGCCGCCTTTCGTCCCGCGTTCCGCCAAGAACCTCTTCTACAAGCTGCTGTGCTTCGCCTTGCTCGTGCTGCAGGGCGGTATCCTGGACTTCTACCTCATAGCGTTCACCGACCTGTACTGGTGCTCCTGGATAGCCACGGACCTTGTGGTGGTCTCCGGCTGGGCCATCTTCTTCGTCCGCAACGCTAGGAGCAAGCGCGAGCGAGCGTGCGGCTTCCGCCAAAAGAGCTCGCTCTTCGGCTGTCACCTGGGCGAGTTCGCGTTCGCGCACCTCGCGTGGCTCGTCTACGTGATCGCGTGCGCGCCGAAGGTGGCGCTCGTGCTGCAGACATCCATCCTGGGGCTGGTGGCACGCGAGGTGCCGTTGGGCGCCGCCGGCTTTGAGGCCACCGCGCTGCTCGCCGCGCCGCTGCTCTTCTGCCTCATTAACTCGCTGGTGGAGGATCCGCACGGCGCGCCGCGCTACCACTCGCAGAGCTGCTTCGTGAGCACGTGCGTGGACGTGCTGGACAGCTTCACGCTCGTAGATTTGCTGCTCGTGCAAGACGAGATCCCCAACAACGCGTACCTGAAGTACGGCGTGATGGCGGCGTACTTCGTGGCGCTGGCTGTGCCGGTGCTGTGGCTCTACGAGCTTTCCGCTGCCTCGCGGATGCGCTGCCGCTGGATGTGCGCGCGGTTCCTTAGCGGCGTGCTGCTGGACGCGCCTCTGCTCGCCGTCAGATGCTTGCTCGTGTTCCTCTACGACATGCCCGTGTCACTTTTTATGTTCAAGAACGTCTTTTTCTTGGCGTGCAAGTGCCTGGAGTTAGTGGAGCAGTGCGCCAGCGTGAGGAGTGCGCGCAGGCTGGCACGCGGAGGAGACCCGGCCCAGTTCTCCCACTGCGTCTCGGAGAACGACATGTGCCCGCGCGGCTACGTTAACACGCTGGCTGTTAACACCCAGCCCTAGATGCTGCTGCGGAAAATAAACTGGGACGCGCACTGACAGGATTTTCCCAAGAACTCACCATATAACCAGCCTTATGAAACGCCGTCGCAAGACCAACATCTCAACAGGTGCTACAACCAAACAAATCGACGTGGAAAAGGCAGACTCTCACGCGCTCCTCCCTGTGTGCTACAAGTGTTTACCTAGGGTGCGACATAATGGCTTTTACACATCCTAATGCGCAGGTCACAGAGGGCGTGTACTGGAGCCCATTACTGAAAAGTGAGCAGCTGGAAGTGGGCGTGGCTTTAAGTCTATAGCTGGGCTTCTTGGCATTGACGTTGTTAGCCAGTAACCTAACCTGCCCGGATTTCTAACTCTTTACATCATGTTCAAGGAAAACTCCACCCTGAAACACTTTAAATATGTTTATATTGAACTATTTGTGACGTGCTTAGTGCTGCTAATTTGTTGTTTGGTGCTGTATTTTCCTTATTTTTGTGAGAAATTAGTAGTTGTACCACTCTGGAGTCACAGGGCGACGTTTCTATGGCAGTTAAAATGGCGTTTAATAGACCAAACGTTTTCAACAATCTCAAACGTAAGTGATAACAGTCAGATTTTGCTGTTAATAACAAAAGAGCAAAAGCTTCTTTTCTCACTCAGCATTTTCCCAGGACGTTCCGTGTCATATTAATGAAAAACCCATCATGGAAGTGGCCCAGGCAGCAAACGCTGGACTCAAAAGTCCAGAATGCAATGCAGCTACACGACGCAGTTACGCTGGGTTACGGCAGAACTCGGCTAGTTAGCAGTCTAGGAGATGACGAGTGTGATGGTGTCAGCAGTATTAGCATGAAAATTGAAGATTGGTATATTATTTGTTTGCCATGTCGATGAAAAAAAGTTTAAACCAAAACGTCAACTTTATTTTACGAATTGAAGCGTAAAATAAACCTTTTGCATCATTGAAAATCACATGGTCATTCAGGGTGGATTTTTCCTGTAATTGCTGACACTTACCAAATAGCTAACATAAGCTGACCTGACAGGATTTCTTAAGGGGACCTTCTGTTCATAATCTGCACTGTAAACACTAAGTAGCTAGCTAACCTGCTCTGCACTGACAGGATTGTTGAAGGGATTTACTAATATTCACAAGTGTAGTATTCATACTCTTCACTGCCAGTGCTAGCTAGCTGGCTAACACGCTTACTTTACCGGGTATCTGATTGACGAAATCATGAATACTCCTAACTCTTGCAGTGCATGTCTGTGAGGTAGATATACAGCCTCAAAGTCCACGCTTCTCAGTTTTGTTTTTACTTACTTGAATTCCAATATCTTTTGAACCTTATGACATACAAACTAACAACTAAAACCAACTGTCAAGGGTGTCCAGGATATTTTGGACATACTATACACTGTCCACTTTAATAGGAACACCTGTACACCTGCTCATTTATACATTTATCTAATCAGCCAATCATGTAGCAGCAACACAATGCTTAAAATGCAGATATAGGTCAATCATGGGCACGGGCTCATCGAAACTGGATAGTTGAAGATTACAAAAAAAAAAAAATCACCTGCTCTTTTTCTAGTCTTCAGCTGTCCAGTTTGGGTGAGTCTGTGCCCGTGATAGCCTCAGACTCCTGTTCTTGGCTGACAGGAGTGGAACCTGGTCTTCTGCTGTTGTAGCTCATCCACCTCAAGGTTGATGTTCTGTGCATGCTGAGATGCTTTTCTGCTCGCCACAGTTATAAAGAGTGATTATGTGGGTTACTATAGACTTCCTGGCAGCTCAGACCAGTCTGGTCATTCTCCTCTGATCTCTCTCATCAACGAGGTTAAAGTGGTGAGTGTATGTATATATATATAAAATATTTCAATAGATTTTTACTGTATGACAATAATGCTAGCTAGATAGACTAGTTTGAGTTTTTGTCTTATGGGAATGCACTGTCCAGAGTGTTTTTTTTTTTTTTTTTAAATTTCCATTTAAATTTCTAATGACAAATGGTGTATATACAGGGTGTCCATGTTACGTGGCATTATCCATACAAGCTAACTACAGTAGCTACGTATACTCACCAGAGGCACCAGTGATCTCTACTACTTCCTTTAAGCTTTCTTTTCTTCGTAATACCTCTATACGCATTTACTGAGAAGTTGTATATAACAGGATAAGATGAAAACACATGAAAAAAGCTTTTCTTCCACTTTTGTGCGTCAAACTATAAATAGGAATTAAAGTAGTAAATGTCGGCCCACACACTGTAGGATTGGTCTGAGTAATCATTCGACCACATAACTTATTTTTTCGTGTACCTAATCTTGCTTAAGAAAAGCTAATATAAAATATCTATTGTAATATATCCAAAGGTTGTGCATCATTATTGTCACCTAGTTGCTCTCTTTACAGTTGGTTTTAATGTTGAATGTCAAACAGTTCAAAGAATATTGAAATATCCCAAAGGTAAAAAAAAAAGAAAGAAAAGAATATAAAATATGTATTACACTACAACCAAAATCCCGACGTTGTGCATCATTACTGCCATCTAACTGCATCCTTTATATAGTACTCAAGTAAAGACTTATTGATTTCTTCATCTTATTCATTTATGGCACTTTGAAGTCGGTCCCTAACTAGTGTCACTAACCGTTTGCTGTGGATATGAAACATCTAATATCAAGCTAACTTCATATCATTAGCCAAGTCCAATAGGAAGCTATATTGGAGCCAAATCCGACTCCTCTTCCCATGACTTCACCGGTTGTAAACCCTCTCTGGTGTGCGTTCATGATCCTGATGATCATTAGTGATGCGTGACTCGTGGTGTTTTTGATTTGCACTTGTATTGTGAGGCACTTTACTGAAGCTATTAAGAATTTGTTAATATTAATAATGGAATGTCACACACATCTATTACCGACACGACGCTGCTGACAGGGTAGTATGTAGCTGATCACCCGCTGCAGGCTAATGCTCACTAACACTAACCTTCTGTATGTGAAATCATTAACTTCCTCTGTTCTTCTTAACAGTTAAGGCAAAACACTACAGGTGAATAGGATCTCTTTTTTTTTCAAAACAACAAATCTCTGCAAGGTATTCTTACAGGTATTTTTGCATTGGCACTTTTTCAGAAATGTACATTTATGTATGCAAATGAGACATCATATAATTAAATATGGATAATGTTTCATACTGATTAAAGCCTTAAATAATTTAGAACTAAAATATTTATTTCACTGTGGAGACACTGAAAAGTGAAAAGTTTTTTTAATCAAGAAAAAACATACAATTATTAATAAAAAAAAAAGGAATTTTTTTTTTTGCTATATTCAGTATAACGTCTAACATATCTAACAATAATCAGCATTTTGGGAACTTCCTCCATTAGGGATAGGAATGGACTTTAAATTAATGAATTCAGGTCTTTTAGAGACTGAGATTTTTGGTTCTGGATGTAGAAAAAAATGTGATAAAACAGTTTTAACAGTTTTAAAAATACACAAACGTCACTGAATGTTTCAGATAATGTGGCAAAAAAAAGTGAGTGGGCAAAAACAGTGAATTAAACAAACAAGTAATACATATTAAGTGAATGTTGTATATGCAATTTATTCAAAAATGTGACTGTCGTGGCCAAAATTGTCGTTTCTACTTGTAGTGTCTTGCCTTAAGAATTTGAGTCAGTTAAGAGAAAGTCCTAAATTGGCAGCAAGGTTTTATCAGTGCGAAAGTTTAGTCAGGAGAGTGAAATTAAAACATTCAGAGAAACGATACGATGTTTAAAACACAGACTAAGTTGGTCAAAATAGTAGACCATCTTTGCCTGCTAGTTTGCCTGTAAGTGCTAGCAGAAAGCAAACAATTTCTCAATTACCTCTTTTAATGCTACATCATTGACAGGTTATTTTTTAAACAATATCAGAACAGTAAGGCCCTTAGAAGATCTTAAACACTTATTGATCAAGTTTAGTCTAGTAATAAGGAAAATGGAAAATAACTGAACAGCTGGCAAAGATGCTTGATCTGTGATTTGGCAGCTGACTAGCTGACCAGTCCAAGCTGAATTTTTCAGCAGGGCTGTATCTTTGGATGAACCTAAAAAAAATAAAATCATGTGTATTCAGTAAAAAAAAGTAGGTTGAGCACGTCGCTCTGATGAGCCATGGCAGGACAGACAGTCTATAATAGGATCGCATGGTTTGAAAATGGATCTAAGCAAAGAATTTAGACGTTATATCTGTTATCAGTGTCAGTACATTACCTCACGTTTAGGCTCACGGGTGCTAACATATGAAAAAGTGTCGGTAATAGGTGCTATGCGATTAGCGGTTTATTTTATATACTAAAAATATATAACATTTAATAGATATCATTGAACTGATGTGAAGTAGAAATTGTCTCCCAGTTGTTGAGCAGTCAGACACATTGTATGTGGATGTATTTAAATGCACTTGTGAAAACGGTGTAAAATGTTAAGGACTTGGTGTATGTTTCAAGTGAAAATAATGTATTCTTTTTATTGAAAATGTCGATGGAGGATATGTTAAGGCCGGTAGTTGTGAAAGAAATACTGCATTAATTGTGTATAGTATGGGCTTATGATGATTGCTGATAACTTTGGTCATAACTACATACTTGTTAATCCTTTGCGAATACCACAAAGTGAAGAAATACGCAGCCCATCTTTAGACCTCATACCCACGTAAGAGTGGCCTTGGCACAGCAGCTCGTTATTCTCCACTCAGAGCTAGGCTACCTCTCTGCATGACCTCAAAATGCTGACAACATGTTCAAGATGTATCATAATAGGTCAGAAGCAGGAAATAAAAGTAGGCCTGATGAAAGAAATGGAAAACCCCATCTTTACTAACTCTTTCCATAGAACTCATACGTTGCTTTAAAAACCTGTTTGGCTAGTCTACAGGTTCGGTTAGATTTCGATAACGAGCATTTCAAAGACAAGGAAGTGTACTAGCTGGTATACACAAACAGAAATGTTACCTTAATAAGTAGGAACGGAAAGAATGTCAAAGGAAGTTAAATATGCAGGCCGAAAGTGCATTATCAAAAATGGGATTTTGTGCCTCACCGTGCAGTGTGAATATGTTTATAACACAAATGTGTTCCACGTGTGAATATGTGTATGTCAGAAAAATAGCACGCATGTAAAATGTTCATGCTGACTCATACTTGTGCGTACACCTTCAAATGTTATACAGAAGTCCCTCTCATGTTGAGTCTTTATGGGCCTTTTTTTGCACTATAAAATTCTGACATCACCTTGTTGGAAAATAAAATGGCAGAATTTTATTAGCAAATCTTAAACCTGGAATAAGGGGACAGGTGAACAATTTTGTTTTGTATGTTTACAGTAAATTCCAGTAAAAAAAAAAAAAAAAAAAAGCACACAACAAAGACAACCAAAGAATGCAGTTTTTCATTTACAGTTATTACTAAAGTACTATTATAGTATTACATTTAAAGCCCCATCTGATGGAGATCCATTAATCTGATTATACAAATCTACCTGAGAGAAGACTGAGAAACAAATTATCTTCATACATTTGTTTGTTTTTACATGAAAAGTTGTTTTTAGTGCAATGCATGCAGTAGTAAAGAAATCGGTATATTGTAAATTACAGCTTGTAGATTCCCTGTGATGAAAACCCATTTTAACCAAAAAGGTTATGTGCAATATTAAATGTAAACCCTATTTAAATGGAAATCAGTGGACAGATGTCCATTTGTCTGTTAAAATGTGTCATTAAAAATGTTACAAGATTTTTTTTTTTTTTTTTGCATTATCAAGCTCGTGTAAGCAAACAACAGTTCACAGGTTTCAGATAATTGTCACTTGCTGTACATAAGAAAACATTAAAACACATCTCCTACAGAATATGTGGATTTTCATTGGTTTCCTGTTGACAACCTGAGCAACAAAAAAAAATTTAAAAAGTGAAACCTAGTAGGTGGATTGGCTATGCTAAATTGCCCGTAGCTGCGAATGTGTGTATACATGCCGTTCTGTGATGGACTGGCATCCCATTAGGGTGCATTCCTACTCCACGCCCAGTGTTCTTGGGATAGGCTACAGATGCACCTCCATCCTGACTAGGACAAAAGCGATTTATGGCATGTATGTAGCCATTTTACATGACTTGTAAAATGGTTTGTTTGTAGGGTGTACTGGAAGTGTCTTTGCACTAGCGTACTATCATATTAATATCAACTCTCCATGGTCTCTGTGCAAAAACCAGACGAGATGGGACTGTTTAGGTATAGGGCTTCCTGCAATTTAGCCAGTGCAGCAAGAGAGGATGGAGGAGGTTCCTCCCTTACCATTGAGTCTCTTGAACTATATCCTTGATCTGACCATCTAGACTGTCTCTTTCCTGAGGCCGCTTCCACCTGACTCTCATCCATCTCCACTGGCTGGGATGAGTGCATATCCCAAGATGTCTGGAACTGATCATCTACCGAGGGTGGAGGAGCTGTAATATCAAAGGATACCAGGGAGACCTGGAGGTTCAATAGTTTCTTTAGGGCCTCCTCTTTATCAATGGCAGGGGAGTCCTCTGGCGGTGGCCCACTGTTCACAAATACCTCATTCCTACTAGATGGTAAAGGTTCCCGTAGTGCAGGTTCAACTAAAAGGCAGGGATGGTTCTCTGAATCTGCATGGCACACCCCAGCTTTGTGGATACCAACTGGGGCTTCCACAGCTGGATGGAGGGAATATACCTGGTGTGCTGGTTGGATATCTAGAACAGAAGTCTCCTCAAATTCCAGGTTAAGATGTGGTATTTCAGTGGACCATACACTATGGGTCTGGTCCACATGATGTATCTCCACCTCACACTCGCATACGGAGGGTCCAATGTTGAGCACAGGCTCACACTTAAAAACCGGTCTGGGACACTCGCTAAGAAAAGGGCTGCTCTCGGCTACTGGAACCTCATCTTCACTGTCTAAGCACTCATTCTCAAACCAGTCCGGATTCTCTAACTGGTAAGCCTTGAAGGTTTCAATGGCTTCCCTCAAAGCTTTGCCTGATGGGCAGTTGATATAGTCATCGATGCCAATGCCCTTAATTGTGTGCACCTTCCCCTTCTGATATTTCTCTAGATCCAGGATCCGAAAGAAGAGCTCTTCAAAGTGCTTCATTAGCTTGTATTTGACTGCAACGTCAAACATGGAGGGCACATCATATTCATCACTTATATCCTCAAAATATGCTACCAAGTACTTGCCATAAGAGGCGGGCCGCTGCATATCAGGTGTAATGAGCTGCAGGGCGAGTGTCAGCATGTCCCCCATTGGTGAGCGAACATCCTCACGTAAGAGGACTCGAGGTCCGCCGCACATGGCTCCCCACTTGGCCTGCACCCCTCGTGAGCAGAGGACCAGCACTTTGTCAGAGGATTGCTCTATACAACGCTTCTGCAATTCCGTCCACTGCAAGCGGCCCATGGCTCCAATAGAGGCCGTGTCCAGGAGGTCCAAGTAAACCTCTGTACCGCATTTGGCCCTCAAGAAGGCACAGAGCTTCAGCACTATATCAGTGTATTTTGGGTGGTCTCTCGAGTAGATGATCAGCACGGAATGCTTAGTATCTGGAAGATCATCTGCAGCGGGGTGCCCAGACAGGCTTGGTCCTGGACCTGTGATCCAAAGTATAATAGTGACTGGATAATCATGTCTGTCAGTGATTTTTTTTTTTATTTATAAATAAGTAGCAAATTTCTGAAAGCTACCAGGAGTTATTTGAACCTCTATATTTTAAAATGAAATGATCTCATATTACTTACCCTTCTGCTGCTTCCTGTAGTGCAAACAAATGGCACATATGGCACAAAGACCACAGAGCAGGACAAACAAACCAGTAAAAACCTTCCACAAATCCTCTGCACCTTTGGGTGGTTTAGGTGGCTCTGTTTAGAAAAATGAACATAACGTTATAGCCAGAAACATTCAACTGTTTAATTTAGCAATAATAGAAGATAAGAATAAAGAAACCTGGATGCTTGTATTAGTTTCATACCTGAACATATATTAAAACTCTTTTTCTTCCGCAAGCAGTCGTTTCCACACTTAAAGAAGGGCTGGATCTACATGTGGAAACATTTACAAATAATATGTGTACAACCACTTAACTTAAAATATGAAATTGTATATTATAATTAGAGGTATACAGTTTATATGTTGTATTGCAGAACTATTGGGGAAAAATACCTCCACAGTGAAACTGCAGCATGTGTGTGGCCAAGCTTCAAGGTCAAATGTGACATTTAGGGATGACCTGTTTTCCTGTGCAAAAGAAAAGATTCAGTGAAAATTCACCTTAAAAATTAGGTTTGTATCAATGAGTGTAAGATATGAATCACTTTACTGCTTTCTCCAAAGAACAAGAATTCCAAAATATGTGGTGATAATATGATGGCCATGCGTGAAATGTCTAATTCAATTCCTTACCTTACTGAGATTTTGGGTTTCTTTGTGTTGTTTGCACTTCACATGGACTTTATAAATTTCAGAATACTCATCAGTGTCAAAGGTAACAAACAGTGTCCTGTCCTGAGGCCCTGACTTCACCATGGAAATGTTGGGATTCCAGTTTTCTCCTGTGGCACAAAGAGAGAGAGGCACAATAAATATTACACTCGTAGGCAGTGATGCGTGGAAATTGTGTAACAAAGCAGTGTGGTAAAAAATAATGAAGGTACACATGCATGTTAGTTTTTGTTTTCTAAAGGCAAATACAGTCAGGTGTTCACTCACCTCTTTCAATACAGATTCGGGTCGACTGCATAGCAGGACTTTTACAACCTGTTGTAACAGATTCAAATTTATAACAGCATTCTGAACTAAATATGAGACTTTGAGTGAGACTTTTAGCAAGTGCATGTTCAGGAGGATGTGACAACATGCACAAAACAATGCACGTGGCAAAACGTCTGGCAGTAGTGGTAAATTCTCTGGTAGTAGTTAAAATACGGACATACTAGTAAGGAGGACATACTCCAGCCAGGTCTAAGACAATTCAGTCAAACTGATTTCCTTAAATTTAAGGCTGAAGTGATTTTTGGTCAGCTGGCAGAATTTGTGGCAAACGACAGCGTTAGTGACGCTGCCTTTGAACAGTCCAACCACGGAGGTAGACTCCTACAGTGTTTTTGTCAAATCTCACTTCCTCTTAAACACAAGTCCCACGCCAAAAAGTCCCACTAGAAGTGAAAATGCACTTGCAAACACAGCTATAAAGCTTTTTCAATGGTAGATTGAATCATAGTTTTGTCATGATTTGTCCTGTGTTTTTCACTGATAATCACACATACACAACTTGAAAAGTAATTTTAATTACTTTTAAAATTATGTGAATTCAAATGCATCACTGAATTGTTTATTTTTTAATTATCATGTGACTCGGAATAAAAGTCTGTACTACTATGCTGTGAAGGAAATCACAAGAACACAAATGCTTTGGATACAAGTGATGATCAGCCTTAACCTTAGTTAAGCTTTTAAACATGTACTTGCTTTAACTTGCCTGAGACTTCGATAGTTTTGTTGATGTTGTAACTGGTGTAGGCGATGTTTGGCTTGGGGAGGTTGGAGACTGACACCAAATATGTCTCACTTGGCTCAACAACCACTTTGTCCAGAGAAAAAGACCACTACAATTAAAAGTACCACATCAGAGATTTAATAATAATAATAATAATAATAATAATAATCAGAGAAAGACGTTAAGGTACAAAGTGTGGTTTTGTGTTGTTTCATGTCTCACCAGTTCACCAAATGGATTTCTCATTGTAGTAATCTTCTTGAGAAACAGGTAATGGACACAGAAGTGTTCACCGCTGCCCTGCTTTGTCACTTGAAACTCAGTTCCAATCAAATGTGTAATGCTCCCTGAAAGAAACAGAAACATGAATAGTTCTACTTCAGAAACCAGCTAAAGATGATTAAAGTATGCAGACTAAAAGTTGGCCTACTTTTTTTTTTCTTTTTTAACCACATAATCATTGCACTGCATGAAAGATCTACACTCCGGGCCAAAAAATGGGCCGAGCTCAAAATGGCGAAATATGAATTTAATGGTCTTAACGACAAATCATTGGTCAGGAAATGAGCAAGATTTAAACAAACAGATAAAAGACGTTAGTGTGGGAAGCTTTTCCTTTTGATCTCTTTAAATGTTTAAGCCTCGTGGCTCTTGATGAGCTGCATCAGGTGCGACAGATAACCAGATAATCACTCATCCTTTAGAAAAAAATAAAACATCCCAGAAGATATTTTTGGAAAATGTTGTACACCCAGTCACGTGTTAGTTTGAATTTTACATCAAACATTTTACTCATGATCATGATTTTACCTTTGTGTACAAGAAGACTTTCGCTGTTTCTAGCTTTTCCCCAAACAAACAGTTCACTGCAGCAAAAGGAAACCAGCAAATGGAGGCACAGGAGCTCTCAGGAGTGCATCTGTTTCATTCTATGCTCAATTTCTGACCAGTTATTTGTTGTTAAGACCATTAAGAGCTTGATATTTGCCATTTTGGGCTTCCATACGTTTCCTGAATTTTATTTTTAATATATTAACATCTTTATTGTTGATCAGAAATAATCATATACATCTATTCACTTCCTAGAAATTGATATTGTCTATAATTAACAGGATATGTAGATAGAATTTGGTGGTGGTGACTTCACACACTGACCATCATCCCTTGCTTTCCATTCTGCCACAATCACAGGCACCAAGTCTCCGTTCTCATCCGTTGTGACGTCTTCATGAATCTTCAGATCCACTGGACTGGTCGGAGTGTATGCCTGCGGTTTCAGCCATTCTTTATATATACAGTTATCTGGGGAAACAGGAATAAACTCAGATTTTGAACTCAAAAGGAAAAGTGCTATAGGATTATTAATACTTTTAATGAATTTCATACTGACAGTTTTGAACTTGTAGGGACATTTTGACATTATTAAATTAATAAGACAATAACAACAACAACAACAACAATAATAAAAGAGTCAAAAGGATAGTAAGTCAATTGTGTGTGTGTGGAAAACACTCACTTATTTTAATGTCACATGGCACCTTTAAAGAAAAGAACAAAAGGAAGCACAATCATTTTAAGTGAATAGTGAAGTGAATACTATGTAGGCTAAACATGTACTTTCTGTACTGGAAGACATTTGATATATAATAAACAGTATGAATATGACTAACATGTACTTTCCAGCTTTGTGTATTTTAAGGTGTTTTGCTGTTAAATATGATTTTTTTAAAAAACCATGTGGAATGTCAGAGAGACGTTACGATCAAGTCTAAAAACCACAGGAAGTTAAATGAGGCCACAGGAACACACATAGTACGTATTTAGTAAAAAAAAAAAAAAAAATCATACAAATAATAATACATGGAATATGTTCTCTACTCACCAAGTGGCTGCAGGTCAGAGAGGAGATGTTTGTGATGTGGAGACATGACACCTGAGAGACAGAGAGGAGGAATAAAGCAGCTGTTAAGATCTTCCAAGCCATGTTGCTTTCATGGTGGAACAAAAATGCCTGAATAATTGTTTCTGACTGCTTTCAGTGGAGTGCAGGGGAATAAGGTGTGGTGTGAAAGTAGGCGGGGACTTCCTGGACTTTATGAAAATGTGCCTTTTACACCTGGCCTTTACTGGAAAGACCTGCCTACACTTTCTCAGAAGAGCTGAAACGGAAGTAAGCTGTTTTTTTTTTTTTTTTACCTCCCCTGGTATTTTCTGTCTTTCACTCCTCTCACAGGCTACTGTGTAACTTACTAAAAGAAACATTTCTTATTTTTCTTAATAAAAAGTGCAACTGTGAGTGTTATTGTGCCTTTCAGAGTGAAACAAACAGTTTACAGTCGTCACTGGATGGTTTCCAAATCACTCCCCGCTCCCTATAGAGGTGCACTACACATTCAACACGGAGCCGTTTAGAAAAGCGCTTCATTCGTCGCTTTGTTCAATTCTTAAACCGTCCACAAGATGGCAGCATTTCCCTAAAAAAACTTCTCTTTTCGAAACACTATTTAAACTATAAAATATGATCCTAGTTTTAAAATCACCATCATTTTATTAAATAATGCTTAAAAAAGGAGAGCCTATATGACATTACAAACTAAATACATTTTAAATAAATCATTCAAATGCCATAATGTCCTCATGCAATTAGCACGGATGCTAATTAACCACATTTTGTGTATTTGCTAAGTCTATGCTAAAACCTCAACCCTGTTACTTTCACTCATTTAAGAGAAAAATGCAAAGAAACCTTGTGATGTTGCCTAAGATAGGTTTAACGAAACGTTTAAACGCATATTTTCTTAGCTTTGTTTTGATGAAAGCATGTCTTTTTTTTAGCACCAAGCTAGCCAGCTAACGTTGATGATGAGTTTGTGTTGTATTTACTTTCTCAAAACCAAAGGGTTAGTGTCATAGATTTAACCAAATATGTGTGTGTATGTGTTGATTGATGTAAAGTAAAAACTACTATAAACTCATTTAAAGTAGTGAAGTGATATTTTATTTGCTGTTGACGATCTGAGGAGCCATGTTGCCTCGTCGTCATGTGCTGAAGCTGCGGTTGAGGAGACCGATTTTATTGAATGTTTTCTTTGATTTTCATTCTTTGATTTATTTGATTTATGTCTCTCTTCGGGGATTGGACATTCTGAATTATGAACGCAGCATAACGCAAGCTAGGCTGTATGTATAAACACCGAATCATATGTAAAATGTAAATTTACAAATAAGTACATCAAGAAATCATTTTAGTTCATACTTGTTTATATCAACAGCTCAATGCTGTCTTGCAAAAATTACAGTTACGATTTCCAAAAATATTCCAGATATTATACAGGGATTTGTTTTTGAAATGTAGTGAGTAAAAGTAAAACATCTTAAAGGTAAAATCCCTGAATGACTTGAATATTAATCTTTATTAAATAATATATGATCGAAGATTTGTTTTGTAATTAAAATCTGAACTTCTTTCATTACCCGTTTCCTACATTACCCACAATGCTGTCTGACGACCTGTTGACAGTGGTGCTGCGGGATTTAGCTCTTGCTTCATCTCTGCCTAAAGAGAGCGATGCAAAGCGCTTTAGTTTTGCTCTTTTGTTTTCAGGAGCTAACAGTAAAACCTGTCTGTTAACACTTGTGTTAACACTCCGAGCAGCATGGGAGACGAGCACTAGCTCTATAATGAAAATACAACACCCACCAACAAATTAGTGCCTGAATCACAAAACACATCACAAATATTTCAGTATAAACATATTAAATGTATTTAAATGAATGAAACCTTCAAGTAAAGTATAAAGTAAATATGTTTTGCTACTTCCCAGAAAGGACTACACTGTAATTCTAACCCATTCTGCCCAAGCAGGGGCTTGTCCGTCCACCATGGGGATCCTCATTGTCAGTCTACATGGCCGCAGATGGATCAGAAACGTAAACCATCAAATCGCATTTCATTCGGCAGTCACGCACAGGATTAATGGCATATTTCATGTACAAGGTGCTAAATACTTTGTGCAGAACTGTCTCACTCTCTGTACATCTGCACATGGATTATGAAAGAAACACTAATGAACTGAAACAGCACGGCGCACTCAAGCATGTTTGAGAACAGTAATGGTCGTGGGTCACTTATGTACAGCACACTGAGATCAAACCCAAGTCTATGAGGGCAAAACCAGCACAGAGGCGTGATATCAAAACCCCGAGATTAGCCGTGTGATCAGGATCAGGGCTACCCACACCTAGCACAGGTGTTCACTCTCATGTTCACGCTCATGTTTTTATACACAATAGAGGGAATGAGGCTCTGAAATATTGCATCCTCGGTTTAAAGTGAATTGTTTGGACGCTATTCGGACAGGGTGTGGAAAGATAGATGAAGATAGTTTAAACGATAAAAATCAAAGAACTACTCAGAGCTCAGATCTGTCAAATCCAGCCGAAACAGCTCCATGTTCTAGTGATCTTCATGCCACTTGTTGTGACAGTGTTAGAACAACTGTATTAACTAAATCAAGCCGGATTGCCAGTTAAATATTAGCCTGATGAAAAACATGCTGCCTAGCTGACTATTTAACATTAACAACAGGTTAGCTGGGTGGTGTGTTGGCACAGCAGCCAGCGTTGCCACCTCACAGCTCCAGGACTCGATCTTTAGCTCGGGTTATTGTCTGTGTGGAGTTTCTCTGCATGTTCTCCCTGTGTCTGTGTGGATACCCTCCGAGTTCTCTGGTTTCCTCCCACCTCCCAAAACATGCTAGTAGCTGGATTAGCAACTCTACATTGCCCCCAAGTGTAAATGAGTATGGAATGTGTGTGTGTGTGCATGGCGCCCTGTGATTGACTGGTGTCCCATCCTGGGTGTATTCCCGCCTCACACCCAGTGTTCCCAGGATATAGGTTCCAGATCCACTGTGACCACGAGCATGTTGAAACAATTACTGAAGATGAATGAACGAGTTAGTTAACATCACTTTATCTGTCAAACACATAACCTTCATTATCAGTCTATATACTGTATAATGTCTGAAGCATGTAGTCAACTTTTGTATATGCATTACATATTATAGTCAACCCATTTCTTTTTATTCATGTTATTGTTTAGCCGGTTGTCGAAGGATCTTGTCAGTGATCGTGTTATTTCACCTACGACTGAAGTCTGCTAGCTAAAACAGTGTTGGAAAATAAATAGCAAAGAAGAATGTTGCTATAATGAGCATAATGTGCCTCGATAAAAGCCCAAACATAGAAGGAAATCTGTCTGGATCAATTTTGCAGCTATTTGCACATATGTAACACATTTTGTAGCTAAGTCTGGAAGCGTGTGGATGTATAAAGCCCTGCTGTGTAGTTTCTTTTCCTCTCAGTAAGAAACTCAAAAGCATGCAGCTGCCTTTGTACTGAATTTCTCATTTATAAAATATATTCAGTTTGACAGAATGAACAAGTTTTTTTTTTTTTTTGGAAACACCCAATTTATAGAGTTTATGTAGCAAGGCTTTCAGATGAGGTCTGCTGTGCTGAGATCTTATCAAAGTTTATGACTCAAATTCCTGGAATAAAGATAGGCATCAGTGAATGTCTGTGTGAATTGATCCTGAAGTCAAGGTGATAGAAGCTCTAGAGAGTGAACCGATCCATATGCCACAGTAAAGAAGTGTAACTTATAGAAATGTATGATTTCTGATTTTTTTTTACTCTGCATATTGACTAAGAAACCACCAAGCTAATGAGACTGGACTGGACTAACAATATAAACTGACCATTGGTTTAAAATTTTAAACAACTTTTTTTCAAGGAATTATGTGTTCAGTAGTCTTTTTTGTGAACAGAGTGAGGAATTATGAATATGTGTGTGTGTGTGTGTGTGTGTGTGTGTGTAGGCGAGGTGGCATGTGCTGGCAGGTGGAGAGTGCCATTTTCCCCAATTTGCGCCTGCTTCTCAAAATGTCCGTTTTCACAGAGATCTGGTTTAATGTCTGCAGATGTTTCCTTGCTTTAACTCAACACATCATTTTCAACCATCACTTGTCTGTAGTTGAATCAGGACAACTACAGTGCTTGCCCAGTCCCATGTTTTGGTTGCCCTGAAACTGATTAGGCTAAAAAGTGGTAGCAAACATAGTGCGAGCTAATTAGTCTGCATTAATACAGACTTTATTCTGCCGGATTTCATCAGTGATTCCACATGCCGAGTCTGTCATCGTCATGGGATTCGGAAGCATGTGCTATACTTAAAGCGTTGAAGTCAGTTACGTTTAAACACAGCCCTAATACCAAATGCAAATTTTTGTCGTACGAAAGTCAGTAAGGAGTAATTATTGTCACTTTACGTTTACATTTACAGCATTTAGCAGATGTCCTTATCCAGAGCAACTTAAAGAAGTGCTTTGTAGTCTCCATTAAAAACATGCTAGAATAAATAGGTCAGGGACTAAGACTACCATCAAGCTAAACCTCTGATAATGAGCTGTTAGTGTAACACATTTTTTCAGGTTGTTGAACCTTCTTGTCTACCAGGCAACTGTGAATAAAAAACTAATAGCCTAGACACAAAATCAGTTTGTCATAGGTGCCTGGGCTGCTGACTTGTTACTTACGTCTGAACTTACTGAGGCACTTGGTTTGACTTCTCATTTTGAGAACATGATCATATTGGAGATACCAGAAGGGAATTGCTCTACACCAGTGGTTCTCAAAGTGGGATGTGTGAAGCATCACCAGGAGGACTTCTATTTCAAATTTTGTTACAGTGGTGAAAATCACAACTCACCATTATCAAAGTTATTATATAAATAAATATAAACATCACACAGCTGAAAGAATTCTGCATTGAGGAGTGGGGGAAACTTTCTTCCAGTCGATGTCAGAAACTGGTCGATGGCTACAAGAAACGTCTCACTGAGGTTATTTCAGCCAAAGGGGGAAACACTAGCTGTTAGGGCATAGGGCGTCCTAACTTTTTCCTCAGTTGAAATACTTATTTTTGTTGATGTCTTTTGTTTAATAATAGTTTACATGTAATTACATGACTTTCAGCTACAGGTACAAATTAAAAGAAGATCAGAAATTGACATGTTGACATTTCTTAATAAAGAACTGAATATTTAATGGGGTGTCCTAATTTTTTCACATGTCTGTATATGTATAATGTCAGTGTGGACCTAATGTGATTTGTTAGTGGAACGTTCAGGAACAGAAAGCTCTATGGCTCTAGATAATTAGACAAAACATTAATGTACACATTTAAATCATTTTTAGGAATTAAATCATTACTGACGGTGTCTGTGGAATTTATTTTACAGCTAAAGGGGTCCATGGCTACAATATATTTTACGCTTAGCACAGTGAATATATAGCGATAGTGGAGAAGTAACACTTAAACCCAAGCAGGTGGGAGAGTTCTGCGGAGTAATCCAGCTCTTCTCAGTACTGCCAGATGTGCACTTAGGCTCTTTGGTCTGAGGCAAAGGGAGTAAGTCACTGGTATTGTTCTGAGAAACACAAAGCCCTGAACAAAATCCTATAAGACAGCTTAATGAATTTATAAAATATATGAACAATGTTGGTTTGATTCCTTTTTTCAGTGCACAGGGGTGGATAAAACCACGTAAACACATAACAATATATTAACATCAAGGATAATGAGGTGTACCACCACCCTTTGTCTCCAGAACAACTTTAATCCTGTATGGAATGCCGTCATGCAAATCCTGAATGGTTTGTGGTGGAACATTGCACTGTTATTCAAGATGAAAATCTGTGAGGGATGAAGGAGGTGGATATCTTCACAGTTTGCACTCCAAAACTTCACAAAAAGCTTTAGAGATGTTTAAATCTGCTGATTGTGGAGCCCATAGAAGAAGCCTGACTTCATCTTTGTGTTCATTACATGACTCTTGAATACTTTTACCAGTATGTAGCCTATAGAGACATGGGTTCTGGGAATATGGGACCATCATCAGGGAAGTGTGTTTGCACCAAAGGGTCCTTGTGAAATTGCCTGATATTTGGCTGTTATAGGACCACCAAAGCAATCATTGCACCTATTGATTTCCACAAGATGACTGCCCAAACCATTATGGATCCCCCCACTGGATTTAACAGTTTCCATTGTGGGTTGACAGCGTCCTTTGGCTTCCTTCAAACGCATGCCCATATGTAGGAAATATGGACAAAGTTGATTGATAAGACCATAATACATTTCTCATTGTTCTTTTTTTTCCCTCATTGTTCAATTTACACCAAGTTATGCGTCTTTGTGGATTGGCATTTGCTAGAAAGGATTTCTGAACGAAAGCCTTGTCATGATTCGTGAAGGCAGCCTTGCCATGATTCCAGCTTTGTAAAGCTAAAGACATACAGTTTTTGTTGAGACTGGCTCATAGAGGCTAAAAAATTTGCAGCTAAATTTTTGTGGTATTTAGCAACTATCCAGCAAAGTATCCATGTATCTCCATCAGTGAGCTTCTTGATACTGTTTGTCCATGTTTGACCTATGTTGCCATGACCTTTTGGAAGGTTCTCGTTGAAACATTAATAATAATTTTCCAGTTTTTCTGACTGATGCACCTGCAATTTGATCCACTGTTCAGCCTCTTTGGAACTCTGCTAGTGGCATCATGTAGCATTGAAATCTCACACATCAAAGTATCAGAACTTTAATTTAACATCTGTGTTTATAATTGTGATTTAGTCACTTCATAGTCACTTTCTTGTTTTCATTATTTGGTCCACCCCATGTATATGCCATTTCCAATTATGGATACACATATTATGATAATTTGTGGAAGAATTCTAACTCTATTCCAACTTCATGCACAAAATATCACACAGACTGACTTAAGATTCAAGATCTGACGTTCATTCATTCATTCATTCATTCATTCATTCATCTTCAGTAACCAGTTTATCCTGCAGTAAATCCGGGGCCTATCCTGGGAATACTGGCTGTGAAGCAGGTTTGTACTCAGGTCTCCATCAGTGCACAGTGGATAGGTTCCACAAACCAGACTTCATGTGAAAACTGTGATGAATTTACTGGTTGCACAATTGCACTATTTGTCCATATAGTTATAGAAGGGAATTAGTCTGGTTCCTCTCAAGGTTTCTTCCTCATATCGTCTCAGGGAGTTTTTCCTCACCACCATTGCCTTTGGCTTGCTCATTAGGGATAAATTTATAAATTTAAAATTTATATCCTGAATCCATTTATTTCTGTAAAGCTGCTTTGTGACAATGTCCATTGTTAAAAGCGCTATAAAATATAAATTGAATTGAATTGAATTGAATCAGGCATTACCACTTTAATTAATTAATTACATCAGCTTTTATCCAAAAAGTTAACCATGCAAATAATACACTCTTAGAAAAGTTTTCTTTGGTTTAGTAAACCCTTAAAGGTTCTGTGTAACACTACATCAGAGGATTTCCTTATCAGAACCCCATAAGGAACAGAAGATCCCTGAAATTTTAAAAGAACCACTGAGAAACCCTCTACAAAGTGTCTACATTTACGGAGTGATCATACACTATTATTGCAAATATACATAGTAATCATAACAATGTATGTTCCAAAACACAGAACCTTGTATTCTGCCTCCTATATTTCTACTTTTTCATGTTCATGTTCCTTAATCTTTCAGTAGTTTGGAAATCAAAAATAAACCGATCATAATGTGTTCCACAAACCCACAAAGCTTATAATGTATGATTCCATACTGCATGCTCTGTACACTGCATTTTGAGAGGTACCGCACCTCCAGGAGCAAAATCTGGGTGTGCCTTCAGATTTTAATCAGAATTCCACAATAGACATCAGGATCTTGTTTATGTAACTGACTCACTGTACAGTCACACTGCCAGGCAAACAGCTTTTGGGCAAGGGCAGGTTTTTGGCAAGGGCAGACACTCCTTTTATATATATATATAGTACTTTGCAAAAGAATTAGGCACACTATTTTATTAGTACAAACCTTGTTATAGATTTTTAGTTTCTGACTTCTACATTATTGATTCAGTACAAAAACATTTTAGATTCCAAACATTAGTTTTCCAGCACAAATTTAAATGCTACAGAAAAATGTTTGTATGTCAGTAAAGAAAGCAGCAGATTCCATAAGAGACACTTTTCAGATAAAAACA
>CM075020.1:18024401-18034891 GCA_037576675.1 Pangasius sanitwongsei | reverse complement strand
CCTTCACACACCATGTCTTCATGGAGCTCGCTTTGTGCACAGGAGCATCGTCATGCTGGAACAGGTTTGGGCCTCTTCGTTCCAGTGAAGGGAAACTGTAATGCTACAGCACACAAAGACTTTCTATACAACTGTGTGCTTCAGACTTTGTGGCAACAGTTTGGTGAAGAAACACATATACATGTGATGGTCCAGTGTCCACACACTTTTGGCCATATAGTGTAGTTTTTACAATTTGAATCAGTGGAATGGTTATTATTTTTGTCCAATCTTGTAAGGGATGCCAATAGTTTTGGAATTGAGAGTATATACGAACTAATAAGGCTTTTATAGGGCCATTAAACAAAATCAGCTGCACCACAGCTACTAAAAAATTGTGTTAGTTTTTGCCAATTTGTGTATTGCAATTAAAAGATGTTCCACTAGTTGCTATAAAATATGAGTTCACATTCACGATTGGATTTTAAAATATTCACACTACTGTGACTTAGATGAAGTTCAAGTTGCATTTTAGGAGCCAATCAAGAAGATATTCAGATATATCCAAAAGGGTTTGCTTTGTCGTGTCTACAAAATGTATAGTACAAATAGATATCCTTTTCTTCTATATCTGCAAAATTGCTAGAAGCAGGGCAACATGAGATAGAATGATATATCTTTATTAGCACCCTTGACATTTTCCCCCTCATACACCTGGCTTGAAATCAGTGTTTTGCTACATTCTCCATTTTGCCAGATATCTTTTTTTCTTCAGGCGATTGTTCTTTGAGGCCATAAGTAAGGTTGCTGAATCCTCTCCGCACTGCTGGTGTTCTGCCCTGGAGGCATTCATCATGGTGGATTATCTGACTTGCGCAGACTGGGTCCCTTTTGGACTTAAATCTGAGAAAGTGACTTATGAAAGGGCGAGACGTGGAAATCTTTGAAACCATCAGTTTGGACAATGTCTTCTGCAGTTCATCCATGCCATAAAACATCGTATCACAAAAGTGCTAAAAAATAAAGTGATCTGTTGTTCATAATTCGTACTGAAATGACCAGAGTCATTAAGAAATAAACAGACGATTTTAAATTCAAATAAAGAAGATAACACAAGAGACTCACCGTCTGGGTTTGGATCGTATAACGATAAAGATTATAAGGGTATTTATACAGACGTTGTGACTAGGAGTCAAGATTTGATGCAAACTAGTGCAGTTAAAATGAAACTGTTATACAGTAGTAGGAGAAATGAGTTATGGAGGTTAACATATAAACAAAGACTAGGGATGTAACCATTATTTGAAATGAGAGATAATGTGTTCTAAACAATGTGTTAGGATGTGCACTATTTGTGAGAGCCAGAATTCAGAGACCATGTTGACAGTGCTGGCATTTACACATCTGGATTTTTTTTTTTCTAGTGTTTTCCAGTGTTTCTGGGGTCATAGTGGTAGGGTCGGTTTAGGCCACACCCACTTTGTGTTTAAATCCGAAAACAGATACAGATATAAATATTTGGAGCACTAAGCAGATACAGATACAAACAGTGACATCCCTAACACAAACTAATTAATATTGTTGCACAATTTCTTGGCTTGTTTTTTTTTTTTCTGGCTGTTGTCAAGCTACAAATGTATTCATACAATAAAAACAGCAGGTCAGGATAAATCTGCTACACATGTGTATCCAGTTCATGTGTATCTATAAATGTTTTTTTTAGATGAAGCACCACTCAGATGCAGGTTTTCTGGAGCCTGTGTTTGTCTTGGCTGCCACTTTAAAGCGCACCTCTAAATGGAAAATAGCTGCGAGAAAAATGACGATTCAAAGCACCGGAGACTTCTCAGCCCCACAATATCTCCCCAACTAATCCACACAAATGGATAGGGATACAGTAGAGACTAGAAGAGAGGACATGTGAAGAATAGGATCTCATTTTCTCATTCTGTTCATCAGACTGATGTATCACTTCATCTCTGGCCAAGATATTCTTCCTCTAAAATCCAGATCCCATTTTGCACACAAAGCTCCTATCCATAATAATCTCCCAGAAACACTGTGAGTTGGCCAATGATTGTTTTCCTTAATCAGTGTAAATGAAGCTGTCCGCCAGTTCCACTCTGGACTGATCAAGTCACCCATAATAAAACCTGGAGTACTATTAGAGAACACGAAATGCACGCAAGCCCAAACTCAAGCCAAGAGACTAAAAGGCTTCCAAACATGTTTTGCTGTTCAGTTAGCCAAGCATAAAATTATCGAGTCACACGACTAATATAGTGTGTTACAAAACATCTTGTTCAAAATGAAAATTTGTAAATACGTAGTTAGAGAGTTAACACCTGAGTTTAGACTGATGTCAAGCACCAAACATCCTTTGTGCCTGCAGACTAGTACAGTGAATGTCCAAAGTAACAGCAATGCTCTATAAATGGCACTGAGCTTTCATAATCTCTAACATTGTCCAGTTGGCCACAATTCTGGCACTAAATGCACTCTTAAAAGTGGATGTTGTCAAGATTGGCCATTGTCTCAATATTAAATATTTATATCAAAGCACCTGCCATTTGTATTTTCCGATTTTATGCCCATAGCAGTGGTGGAAAATATTACCAGTCCTCTTATACAAGGGTTACATCTATTTTTAATCTCAATTTGTAAGAACTCACTACATACAAGTGTCCTGATAGCATGATAGGAAATGTTTTAAATATACTGACAAATCCGACCGTGAAGAGATTGCTTTACCAAATCAAAGCACTGAATATGGATATTATTTCTAATCATATATTTGAACTATTCCTTGCTCTGGAGAGCAGATGTTTCTAAGAAAAGCCGAGTGATTTGGGTCAAACACCCATTCTGCTTATAGTGCAGCCATAAATCACTTGTAGTCCAATCAAAACGATGCCACTCCTGTGTGTGCTGGGCCTTTCACTCCCAATGTTTTTCAGAAATTCACAGATTACAGGAAGTTTCATTCAAGTTTTCTGCAAATTTATCCAAATTTACAATAAATATACTAATATACACATAGAGAGATGTACATTGTCAATGTCAATGTAATGCCTTACACAAAAGGGTCTAAGTGGAACCTCGTGAAGAAGAAGAAGAAAAAAATCCATCCTGAGCGACTTGCATATTAATTTTTATGGCATTCAGTTCAATGGCATCCAACGTTTATTTTGTAATGAAATTCCGAATGGACTTTTTTATTTTTTAGCTTTTAAAGAGAGTGATGCAGCAGAGCTTTAGTCCCTTAGTTTGTCCAGCTCTCTCACCTCCTCATCTGTACACTGTGCTCAAACAGATAAGGTTCGAAAGCTTAAACTTTCATGCTCATACCACCCTGAGTGCGATCTAGCGCGTCATCTCACAGGTCTCTAACTAGTCAAGCCGAGTCTCTGCCATAAGTCTGTGTTGTGTAGCTGCAGTGCATTCTGGATCTTTGAGTCCAATGTTTGCTGTCTCCACAACTTCTACACTGGATTTCTCATCAATAAGACATTGAATGTTGCTGGAAAATGGTAAGTGAGAAGAGAAGCTCTTTGCTTTTTTTTGGTTTTAAGATAAACTGACTGTTATCACTAATATTTGAGATTCTTTAAATTTGTTGTCCTATTAAACAACACGGTAATTCCACTAGAAATGTCCTCCTGTGACATACAGTCAGTAACTTCACATGGGAATAACAAAAATATCACTAAACACGTCACAAATAAGATAACCTAAATACTTTACATCTAAATAATTTAATGTGTTTCATGGCCGACTTTTCCTTTAATCATCCAACAAATCCATCAGGAACCCTTTGTAAGATTGTGAGCTTAGACTGGATTCTGCCTGATGTGTAAATCATTCTGCATAAAAGTTACTGGTGAATTAATAAATGTAGAAAAGGTTTGTTGGCTATAACGAGGCCAGCTTATACACCCACCAGTACAAAGTACTGTGCAACACGAAGATGTGAGGAAAAAAGATGAAAGCACTGTGATGCCTTTTACATACAAATGCAGCCATGAACCCTTTTGAACCGAGTGCCACTCAAACATGAAAATCCATTTGGCTTCAAGGTTATGATTCTATATTTGTCTCCTCTTGATCACTGATGTTCAGTATGAAAAGAACAGAAACTAATCTGCACGCAAAGCAAGGATGATGTCAAACATGGCACAATACCCGGCTTGCAGTTAATCAGAACGTAATGTGCATTTATCACATTCTTGAGTTTAAAGGTATTAAAAATATTAATTTATGCAGCAGTAAGTGTAACCTGTGAACACAAATGCAGTTTCTGTAGCTACCTTATGTTGTTTACTTTCCATTTTACTATTTTTCCCCTGGTAAATAGTGTTACAAAGCAAAGCAAACCATCCAAACAGAATACCAAAACATCCAAAACTGCTCATCACTTGGTGGACAATGACATTTCGACTACAACCTGTGTTTTTAGATATGAATAGAAACAGCAATCTCTGCACACCAGTGCACAAGAACTAGAAAACAGGGCTCATGCCCAGGGCATAATCATGTGGCAAAGGCAACCACAACATTCCCAAAATGGCATTCTACAGTACGTTTGCGTGATGTCTAACCTTTTTTTGCTTTCAACATGGCCTACGTCGTTTTAACAAGCCTAATTATACTGCATCATACAGAACAACCACCACTGAAAATGAAAAGAAAAAAACAAATACTACATGCACAGTGTAAGCACCCAAGGTAAAACTCGACCATGTAAAAACCTAAAGCTTCTACATTATGCATGAATGAATGTAGGAGTATTTTATAGCTCAAAGGATTCTGCCGGCTGCAAGTGTTTGTGCTAGAGGGGAACCATACCAGACAGAATAAGCAGAGATGTCTTTAACTCATAATCACTGAGCTTCTAAGTCAGCCAAAACATGACATCAGTGATGTAGGCTTTACCCATTCATTCTGTTCATTAGCACAGAGCAGAGGAAGGCACATGGCATTTTATTTATAGACATCAACCCAAAACCTGATATCAGTTTAATTTCATTTTATGTATAACACTTCTAGCAATAAACATTATCACGAAGCAGCTTTGCAGAAATCCAGATGTGGATTTAGATCCCTAATGAGCAAGCCAGAGGTGAAAGTGACAAAAAAAAAAAAAAAACTTCCTGTCATATCCAAAGCCCTAGGGCTTGAAAAGCTGGTGCGAAGGCTAAAACACACTAAGGCCCTGATTTATTAAATAAAGAGTAATAATTTGCTTGTTCAATCATGTAAATTACCCATGTAGTTGGTGGGAATAATGTGGGTGATTTATAAATAATAATAGTGTAAATTCAATCAAAATGCAAACAAGATGCAGAAAACAATATGTAAATCAGGCTTTTTGTGAGCACTAATTGTTCTCAATAGCTGCAGCAAGCTCCGATTTCAAAAAGTTCTTCTGGAAATGTAAACTGAAAACTGAGACTACAGAATTAGAGGTATTAGTTAAAGAGGCAAAAAAGTATTTACAGTATCACAAAGTATGTAGTATGCAGTATATTACACAAAGAAATGCAATATGGGCAAAAAGAATGACTGAGATTACATAGGAAAGAGAAAAAAGAGTCAGTAGCATACAGTGAAAACGTGTATCTAACGTGTATTAAATAATCTGCTCATTTGAAAATCCTATTAAATCCTAGTACTGCTGCTTGAAAGAAAAATAAAAACTAATTCATGATAACAGGAATGTTTCTTGAAATTATGATGAATAGAGCTTCTTTGAATTATATGCTTTTGTCTTACCTTTTTGGTTTTGGTTTAATGTACCACACATACAGTATATGCATAATTGCATAATTCTAATTATACAATCGAAATATAACAGAAAGTTAAAATGAAACAGTACAGATACATGTGTGTGTCCAGTTGGTAAAATATTTATAAAGACAATCTTGCCTCAGCACTCAGGAGCCCTAAATTCCACAAATTTAATACCTGCACTTCAGTCATATTAATTTGCTCAAACAGATTCAGGCTGGTGAATGACACTGCAGGTTATTTGCACTGACACCATTCTGTGTTTTACACCTTCGGTTAGAAATGTCTCAAATTGCACAGTCAGTGAGCAAAACCTGCAAAATGGACAAAACATTACTCTTCTCATATAAAAGATACAATCCTACATACTGTAGGCCTCAAGAGTAAATCAGTTTGCAAATAGTTTTTTTAGGTGTTAGAACGCAGAATTTTAGTAAATCAGGGCCTCAGATTGTCAAATGATTCAGTGGTTCAGTTAATATCACAAAAACAAATCTGTGATTTTTACACAAAGATATATAGAAATAGTTAGATTTACTGAATTGCTTTAAGTTCTGTACTAAATGAATTCATGTAAATATGCAGCTAAAACCCAAAGTGTATATTTTAGTCACTCTACTGTGTTTGATTTTTTTATTTGTATATATTTATTTATTTTTTTAATTTAAGGGTGTAATGTAAGTGCATTTTCCCATTGGATTGCTACTTCTGGTTGGAACCATTGAAGGTGTTAGTGGCCATTAAGAAGTAACCATAACTTTTAGAAGATGTAGAAGAGATGAAAATGAAAAGATCTGAAATTAATGATGACAAAATGTGTTTTAATGTAAACAGGTGAAAATCTCTTAGCAAACATTTTAAAAACAGGAACTATGCGGAGCTGGTGGTGACTCGCCTGCTAGTATGTGGCTGAAACCCAGAGTGTATATTTCACTTACTCTATTGGACTAAATTGAATACTATTTTGAAAGTGCTAAAAAACTGGAAAAAAAATAATGTTTACTTGAACCGATTACACTCTAAATTGGGGGCGTCGTTACTGAACTCAATTTGCATATGTGTTTGCACTTTAAACTGATTTAATTTTGAGTGTTATGGATGGGTTGTTTTCAGTATTGTTTTGCGTTGGCTTTAAGGCCTAAGGCTCTTGCATTATGAAATGTTTTGAAAGATCAAAGCATTTGATTGCTTTGTAAATCTCACTGATTGTTTCAGTAAAGTTTTCTTTGTTCACTCTCTTTGTGTTTCTCAGGCAGGTATATATAGTGTGTGTGTGTGTGTGTGTGTGTGTGTGTGTGTGCGTGCCAATCGGTTTAGTAATTATTTTGGGTTCCGCCAGTTCAGTGTGTTTACTAATGCTGATGAAAGTGCACTGAGCTTTCTTGCATGAAGTAGATAAGAAATATTTTCTCAAAACAATTTGATTCACTTATTTTATTTGTGCAATTTAACTCGATTAACCTAAATTACTAACTTACTACAAGTAACATGAGTAAAATTAACTTATTAAAAAGAAAAATTGAAAAAAAAAATGTACTTACATTTTTATGAGAATCATCCTTGGTGCCATGTAAAAATATAAACACTTACTTAAAATATTCTTAGTTATACATCGATCAGTCATAACATTAAAACCACTGACAGGTGAAGTGAATAATATTGATTATCTCATTACAATGGCACCTGTCAAGGGGTGGGATATATTAGGCAGCAAGTGAACAGTCAGTTCTCAAAGTTGATGTGTTGGAAGCAGGAAAAATGGGCAAGTGTAAGGATCTGAGCGACTTTGACAAGGGCCAAATTGTGATGGCTAGATGACTGGGTCAGAGCATCTCCAAAACAGCAGGTCTTGTGGGGTGTTCCTGGTATGCAGTGGTTAGTACCTACCAAAAGTGGTCCAAGGAAGGACAACCAGTGACCCAGTGACAGGGTCATGGCCCCCAAGGCTCACTGATGCGTGTGGGGAGTGAAGGCTAGTCCGTCTGGTCCGATCCCACAGAAGAGCTACTGTAGCACAAACTGCTGAAAAAGTGAATGCTGGCTCTGATAGAAAGGAGTCAGAACACACAGTGTATTGCAGCTTGCTGCATATGGGGCTGCGTAGCTGCAGACCGGTCAGAGCGCTCATGCTGACCCTGTCCACCACCGAAAGCACCTACAATGGGCACGTGAGCATCAGAACTGGACCACGGAGCAATGGAAGAAGGTGGCCTGGTCTGATGAATCACGTTTTCTTTTCCATCATGTGGACGGCCGGGTGCGTGTGCTTCGCTTACCTGGGGAAGAGATGGCACCAGGATGCACTATGGGAAGAAGGCAAGCTGGCGGAGGCAGTGTGATGCTCTGGGCAATGTTCTGCTGGGAAACACTGGGTCCTGGCATTCATGTGGATGTTACTTTGACACGTACCACCTACCTAAACATTGTTGACTGTACGTGTGGAGACTGTTAACATGCTTTTCTTGAGTAAATCTCACTTCAATATTTTTCAGTGTATACCTTAGATTTGTCCAGCGTCTCTGTGGAAGAAACAGTGATATAAAGGCTGTAGGCCTTCTTTTATTAAAGGCTATATTTATTGCTTAGTGCAGCTTCACAGGAAGACTGGCTTTTGTAACACCGACGCTCTTTCATGTGCATCCATCTTGGAGGTCACTGCAAGAATATGAGATAAAGAGGTTGTTATTGTTTCCTGGTGCTGAACATTAGAGCTTACTGAGCTGGAATTCATGCTTTCATAAGATATCTCTCTCTCTCTCTCTCTCTCTCTCTCTCTCACACACATACACACACACACACACACACACACACACAAAACAAAAACCAAAAAACAGGGCTCGCTGCCAGAGGGACTATTTTAAATCTCCATTCATCAGACATGTCTCCAAACACTCCAATCTCTCCCAAGAGTGAAATTAGCATCGTCCTCCTTATCTTGAAGTTACAATTGTATATATATGCTGTGTTATTTTAAGTCATCCAAAAATGAAAAGGAAAGACAACTTTGTATGAAGATGTATTGCTAAATGCAGACAGAACCAGAAGGAAAGAGGTCATTAGTGTAGGACAGTGAAATCAGACCCCCACAGCTCAAGCTGGTTGTAAATACATGCTGCTATGGAATTCCCAAAACGACAGAAGTCATTAATTTGCTATCTGAACCTGGATTGTTCTGATACTGTGGGATTACTAAACAGTGATTATTAATGCATTATAATACTTCACATACTGTGTGTACAGGCTTTAGATTCTGTACCAGTTCACCCCGATTTGCACAAATGATAATCTACATAGATGAAGTGGGCATAGGAGCCTGTTCCTAGTAATCAGCGTTAATATAGAGCTCTATCTTTTTTTAAAATTCTGAGCTACACTGTAAAAATTGCTGTACATTTCACAGCAATTTACAGGCAACTGGTTGCCAGTAAAAGATTGTAAAATTTACAGTAAACTCCAGTAAACTTGCACATTTGGCTGATGCAGGACACAACTGAGCTGAAAGTTACGGGTCTTGCCCAAGCGTGACAGATTGCCGTGCTGGGATTTGAATGCACAGCTTTCTGAGCTGTGACTCGTAGCCTAAACCACTGAGTCACCAAAACTACACCACAACACCACCGCACTAGCTTGCACTGATTAAATTACTTCTATTAGTTGAGTGAGTTGTGGTGGCTCAGTGGTTACAGTTTCGAGTCACAGATAAGAAAGTTGTCTGTTCAATCCCAGCACCAGCAAACTGCCCTGACTGGGTCCTTGACCCTGGGGCAAGATGCTTCATCTCAGCTGTATCCTGCATCAACCAAATAAGCAAACTGGGTTATGTGTTATTTTATACTATATATGATATTACAGTACTTTACTGTAAATTTACTTTACAGTGAATTTTTTACAGTGATGATTGAGTTTTTCCCGCAGGATCTGACGTGGTGATCCTTAACACGTATACATATGAAGTATGTACTATGCATTATTAATCATTAATTAATAATCACACAGCAGGAATGCAACATTTATAAACGTAAACTAGCCTACATTTAACCAGTCGCTAAAACCCATGAGGAAATGCAAAACTATTGCTTAGGAAAGTATTGCCAAAAATATTTCTGCAGAATTAATTTCCCACCATGTCCCTTTAGGTATACAGACTAGAGAAACAAACTTTATTGTGGAATGACATTGTGAATGGGTGTGTAAAAATATTTGAGGTGTCATCTTAAAATGATGTTGACAGTAGTGAGAGCATGGGGTCAAATTCCATCCTAATAAGCAGGATGGTCAGTGCTGACACTTTCGATTGCTCTACGTAGTCTGTCAATATCAGATTCAACCACTCTGGACCAGTCAAATGCCTATATTTCCTATATATGCCCCCTTCTGCTGTCCGGACCTGCCTGACCCATCCTGATGCCCTACTTCTGGTTGGAGTTCTCATTGGTTGAGTTCGCTCGCTGCTGCTGGGGGTGGCCCCATATGGATGGCCTGAAGAACTGTTTGGATTGCTGGGGATGGTTCCACCTGGGGGCTGGGGAGATGTTTTGGGGATCTCATATGAAGTGAGTGAAGTGATGTGTGGCCAAGTATGGTGACCCATACTCGGAATTTGTGCTCTGCATTTAACCCATCCAAGTGAACACACACACACCGTGAACACACACACACACCCGGAGCAGTGGGCAGCCTTTTTTGCTGCGGCGCCCGGGGAGCAGTTGGGGGTTCGGTGCCTT
>CM075020.1:17983649-18017964 GCA_037576675.1 Pangasius sanitwongsei | reverse complement strand
ACTGGTTGCACATTTGCACTATTTGTCCATATAGTACACAATAATAGAAGGGATTTATTTATAATTGCACTATCCGTCGCACCCAGATGAGGATGGTTTCCCTTTGGAGCCTGTTTCCTCTCAAGGTTTCTTCCTCATACTGTCAAAGGGAGTTTTTCCTCACCACCGTCACCTCTGGCTCGCTCATTAGGGATAAATTCACATATTTACAATAGATTTTTTGAATCCATTTATTTCTGTAAAGCTGCTTTGTGACAATATCCATTGTTAAATAAAATTGAATTGAATTGAATATATTTTGGACACGCCCCTCACATAATCATATAAGCAGTGAGATTAGTAAATACATAAATGACTAAACACGTCCTTGAATTAATAAAAGAGGAAAAGTAAGAAGTTGATAGAATAAAAAGGAGCAGTAAATGATTAATAAAGCTAGGGTCTCTGGTTTGATCCTGAGCTCTGGTTACTGTCTTTGTGCAGGTTTGTGCATGTCCTCCTCTGCATGGATTTTCTTCAGGGTCTCCAGTTTCCTCCCATCTTCCTAAAGCATGCTAGTAGGTTTATGGGCTAAATTGCTAAATTGCCTCTGGGTGTGAATTGGTATGGACTGGCATCCCATCCTGGGTGTATTACCACTTCACGTATTGTTTTCCCAGGATAGGCTCTGGACCCTGACCAGAATAAAGCAGTTAGTGAAAGTGAGTGAGTAAGTGATAGCATATGAATGATTTTTTTTTTGGGAATTCCATGGTCTGCTTGGTAAATGCCAAGTAATTAGTTTACTACGAGGCAAAAGGAGCTCATGAACTGTTAGGTGACTGAAGTACAAGTGTAAAATGCAAGTCAAATAAAAACATACTATAACCAACTTTCTTGTAGAATTTTATGGCTATTAAAAAAGGACAAGAAACATTAAACATAGTTAAATTGAGAATATAAGGTCATGCTCCATTCCCAGCTGTGTCTCTTGTGTGAGTCTGCATTAATTACAAACCTGGCAGTGTATTCTTTTGTATTTGAAAAAGATATTGCAAAAAAGTGCAAAAAAAAAAATCACTCTTAGTGATCTGAAGATCCTAGTTGTTGGTTATTTAAAATGAGGTCACCTAAATGTCAACTGTAACGGTTTGAGTGCACACGCACATCACCAGACTTAGAGGGCAGACGAGTGAAGTGTTGCACCGTCACACTGTCATTGATGTGAGCCTCAGTCCTGACTCCACTGTTTGATCTTCTCCCTTATGCCTGGAAGCAGCAGGGAGTAGGAGCATTTTTTTTCCACTGACCTACGTCACCACAAGCTCCACATGAAGGTCGGCAAGTAGGACACTCCACAGGAGTGGGGGTGGGGGTGGGGTCGCTATCAACCATTTTCATGCTGTCATGTGGATCCAAATACAAAATCTGTACTTCACTGAGGGAAGAATTGAATAACGAGCATTAGATGGATATCGAAGTGGCATTTAGAAAGAATGCTTCATCACCTCCTGACCTTTATCCAGTGCTGCTGTCAGTTTGAGAAAAAAAAGAGACTCCCATGTATGCCATGTGTTGCTGGTGAAATGCTGCATTGTGTAGAATTGTGTTGTGCACATTGCTTGAAGGGTGCAGATATTTCTGGAGTTGACTGTATGGTGTGTATGCATAAGAGCAAACAGTCAGGATGGACACAATAGCATCACAATCACTACACAAACCTCTGTAACAAACACATTGCTCCTGCAATGTGACAAAAGGGAAAGTGTTTACTTTAGAAGAGCAGATCACTACATGTACTCAATCATGAGGAAGTTTATCAGGATTTGGATCATGTCCATGTTGGTGGAAGACAAATGTAGGTGCCAGAGGGGCCACTGATGCTTATTATCCCTGACTGGATCTTAAATAGAAAATATTCAGAGTCTTCAATGTGAAGTAGCGAGAAATCGCCTCCTAAAGCATTTCCAAGGAAGCAGGATGATTTCCTGCATGATAAGGATCTGACACTTTCCACCAGGAATAGCCACGAAACATGAAACAGGTCAGAATGGCACCGGCTCAGAAGTTAAAAAACGGTCAGCTGAGGGTTTTAATTGCTCATAAGCTAGATACATAACCCAGAGTTGGTCAAGAAACCTGCAGCTTGTAATCCTGCAGCTTGTAAATGAGAAAATAATCTCTGTGGTACAATGAGACTATAATAGAGTATGAAATAAGACAGGAAAGTGAGAGCAAATCATTTATGATCGTATATGAGTCAGTAATGGCTTTTGAAAGGAGATTTTTTCTTCCAAGTACAGCATGTCTTCACTGTCACGGCCACACAAACATGTAAACAAACCATAAATCTGTGGTGAGTCAATAAAGAGTGTTAATATTCACTTCCACTAGGAAATTGTCCCATAGGACCACTGCTCACTATAAAACAGCGACTGCTGTGTTTTTCAATATTTGTAACTGGGGGAAAATGCGTCTTAAAGACTGATATGAAATGGTCAATAATCTCTTCTGCTGTGTTTCAAAGAGAAAGAATCACAATTATTTTAACTGTTCTTCAGAAATTCTTGAGGCACCAAATATGCCTAAATGTTTTTTTTTGGGCCCTGATTTTTTTTTTTTTTAAACATGGATAGCGTTTCACATGCAAAAGTCTGGTACATTTGGAAATAAATTGACTTTATTTCTAAAGATTATTTCTAGACCAGAATGTTTGGAAAAATTCAGGAAATGTTTTTCTAAGAGTATGGGTATTCTGGAGGCAACGTAATGGTGCTGAAACTGCTCTTTTGAACTGCTGCTGGAATCGTAAAGACTGTTTTGTTTTCATCCCAGGACTCGATGTATAATACACAATATACTCATAGTGAACATGTGTTTGCCTTTTTAGCATACAGTTAGAGAGGAAGAGTAATGATTAGTAATCACACTATCTGGTGTCACCCATAAGAGTCTGGTTCCTCTCAAGGTTTTCTTCCTCATGTCATCGCAGGGAGTTTGTCCTTGCAGCTTTTGTCTCTTGCTTGCTCGTTATGGATCTGCATCTGAATGCCTGTAAAGCTGCTTTGTGACAATATCTATTGTTGAAAGTGCAAGTGCTATACAAATAAAATGTAACTGAATTGAAATGGAGCCATTCAAGTGTGTAAGGTCATGGGGCTCTTGTAGCTATGCAACTAAAAAATATAGATGCCAAGCATGGAAGCAAGCTAGTAACTGAGGACAAAGACTTAATTAGGCATTTAGGGTTTCTACAAACAATATTAATGCAGAGTAAGAGGAAGCAAGACAAAACCTTCAGGAACACCAACATTTTCCTAATATGTGTGGGTAAATTATGAAGAAAAGACACATTAGGACTAAAATTATACTGTAATTTTAATGTAAAATCAATCAGAAAAAATTTTGCTTTAAAACAAAAAACAAACAAAAAAAAACTTTTAAAATTTACTGAATTTTAGTCTATTCATGTTGAAATTTATTGTAAATACAATAACATATGACCATTTTTTAAATCTAGTATCAGACCCAAGACCCTTTTGTTCTAAATCGGTTGTGTTTAGACAGCACTTTTATATTTTCCCTTTTCATGATAGTCTGAAAGTCTGTACAGTAAATCTAGTAAAAGTTTGAACTTCGGTTCAAGAACCTAAAAACAGTTATGACACATTTTATACGACTTTTAAATTGAAGAAGAAGCCTTTATTTGTCATATACAGTCAGGTCCGGAAGTATTTGGACAATGACAGAGTTTTTGTGCACTTCGATCACATCTTGATTGTTTTATTTCAAATCCATTGTGGTGGAGTATAAAGGCACAAAAACTCTGTCATTGTCCAAATACTTCCGGACCTGACTGTATATATTACAGCACAGTGAAATCCTTTTCTTTCTTATATCCCAGCTTGTTAGGAAGCTGGGGTCAGAGTGCAGGGTCAGCCATGATACAGCATCTCTGGAGCAGAGAGGGTTAAGGGCCTCGCTCAAGGGCCCAACAGTGGCAGCCTGGCAGTACTGGGGCTTGAACCCCCGACCTGTAACCTGGAGCCTTAACCTTTGAGCCACCACTGCCCTAATTGTTGAACCTCTCAGGTTCCTATATTCTAATTTACAGCCTTGAGTATAAATCTGGCATAAATTAGTATAAATTAATAAATTAAAAAAATCTGGCAATTTTATATGTTCTAACACGAGGCCTACATGCTATGGCAACAAACTTCTGCGTTTTTTTTTTTTTAGAAAGACCATGATGATGAATTATTCATGGTGCCATATAAAGTTTGACTACTACTGATGCAATTATGAACATAAGATGTGAGCCAGACAATGAAGAGAATGTATTTAACACTCATAATATATTTAGTTCACACATGTTGCATTTAGACAATAAGACTGCAGGCAAACTTTGCTCCTTGTTTCACAGAGGCGAGATCTGAAAAGCGTTTTGTTGCATTTGTCCTGATTCCAATTTCAAAAGCAAAACCCTCCCTCTAGTTATGTCCACTTGGAAAAAGCAATAATGTGAAGATATACCGTTTCGTTTCTTTCTGATAAATCCTGAGAACTAACTTATAAGCTGATGTGTAGTCCTGATTCATTGGGAGTTACTTTTAAATATGAATTGCAATGTCCTCCGTTTGACTCAAAAAACATCCGTTTATCTCCATGTCATCATTTTCCAGTGAGGGAAAAGAATGGGATGTTAAGAGAATAGTTCATGTAGCTCGAACATTGTTCATGAGCCAAGGCAGGTTTGGTTTCCAACATGAGCTTCGTTTGGTTTGTGCTGGAGCTTACACAGCTATGGCGCTCGAAACTTCGTAGATTTCGTTACTACTTCACCTCCAGTGCAGAACTAAAGACGCAAGCTTCAGACACTATGCACATTTTTTGGCTGATGGATTATATGTGAGATAATGGGATACTGTGTAAATTTCATTAAATCCTGCTGTCTTCAATAATCCAAGCCACAAATCAGTGTAAGGTTATATGGCATCTACTAATATTTGCACCCAGTGAAGTAAATCATGTTGTTTTGCACATTATTCTTTAATCTCTTTTCAGTACAAATATAAATCAGCACACTGCTCACATAAGAACGTGGAGATTATGTTAATAGTAATGATCTGTTTTTCTCTGTAATCACTTTCAGTGAATTGTTACACTTAGGTAACTTATATAATTTAGACTTGTCCATACACAACCACACGCAGAGACATCAAGCGGCAGGGAGGCACTTTGTTATTTCTAGACTGGTTTATTTCATCTTTGCCTCAACGTGCTGCAGTGCAGAGAGCCAAGTATGGTGTCATCTGGCCAATTTCTTTTTACCCATTATCCAAGACACTCCATCAGTTTGAGACAAAATGCGATTTACTATCGCAGAGTGGCACAAACTAATGTTACCCAGAAAGTCACTTCTGTAGAAAAATCCTCTGTCTCTCCTGTCTTTTTATTGTACTGTGGTTATAAAACAAAATTTACACCACAGGGCTGTTGAATTTCTCGCATCTGATTGAAGGTGATTCACAAGTCCATTCACAAGGAACTTGTATTGCAGATGCTCCACATAATCTAAACCTAATAATATAGAGATTAAAAACATGTTGTTAGACAAAATGAAAACAGAATTATGGTATTCATGGTACATTTGAACAGGTTTCCCTAATAAATAAATCTGACAATCAGATCAGGACTAGAATCCTGAACTCCCACTCGTGTTTCCATGTGACACACATGAGCTAATTTACTAACAGTGAACTAGCCGGCTGGCTACGTGCTTATGTTGCCTTGTCAATAATCACACCACAGTCTTTCGCTGCTACACATGATGGAGCTGAAAGGCCATCGAGAGTTACTGCTTAATCAGAAAGCTTACTTACTTGTCCGAATCAAGTATGAGGAAGTTACTCAGGATCCAGTGTCTAAAGTCCTTTGCACGTTCTTTATTAAGCTGTTATCTGGTTTGGCTGAAACATACAGCTGTGTGCCATCAGCGAAGCACTGGATACCATTTTTATGTTATCCATAAAATGGTTAGCATAAATAGGGAAAAAAGTATAGGCTCTAGGACAGAGCTTTGTAGAAAACATAGAGAAATGTTAGTCAAATTAACATGTGAGAGTAAAGAAACACACACAAAATATAAAGCAAGCAAATTGCTTTATTTTAATAGGGTTATAAATTAGAGACATGGACTACTTGTCCACCAAAAGAGGTACAGGGCAAACATTTACATGACATTTACATTTATGGCATTTGGCAGACGCCCTTATCCAGAGCGACTTACAATAGTGCTTTGAAGTCTATCAAAAATACATTCTGATATTGGCTCACTCAGTCCAAAACTCTGTTGGGAGGGTTTCGTGTGTGCAAGTGCTAATTTAAGTACTTTATGAAGAGGTAAGTCTTTAGACGTCGTTTGAAGACTGCCAGTGACTCAGCTGTTCGGACATCTAAGGGAAGTTCAGACCTCTATCGTCTATGAATGATTCATAAGCTCCAAATGAGAGAGAAGGAATATCCTGAGATGTGTGGTACACTGCCATTTTATGCGACTGGTTAACAAAATTGACACAGGTAGGAGTTAAGCTGGTTACACAACAAATCATTGGTTGAACTAATTGGTAGCCATGCTGTAAACACTGCAATACAGACTCTGTGCTCATATATTTACATCAGACAGAAACACAGGCATTACTCTTCCAACAAAGCAGTACTGCCACTCTGTGGCTAACGCTAGCACCACTAAGCAATTTTATGCAAAGTCATGGAGGGGTTTTCTCAGTGCAGGAATCAAAATGCCTTTTCATGAGCATTAAACCACAAACGCACCAGCGCAGATGCCCTCAAGTGCCTTCAGACTGATAGTTCATGATAACAGCAG
This sequence comes from Pangasius sanitwongsei, assembly GCA_037576675.1. Classification (NCBI taxonomy): domain Eukaryota; kingdom Metazoa; phylum Chordata; class Actinopteri; order Siluriformes; family Pangasiidae; genus Pangasius; species Pangasius sanitwongsei. The sequence goes on along the minus strand of CM075020.1, from coordinate 18,011,099 downwards.
GAAGGAAGCTAACTTTTTTCCTGTTGGCAGTATGTTTGCCACAAACGTCTGTAAAAAAGAGACAAAACAGTTCAATGATGTAATACAAATTTTTAAGCATGTTTGATGAGGGCGATGAATCAATAAGGATATAACAAAGTCGATCATGTTGAAAGCATGAACATCCTCAGTAGAGCCACTTTGTAGCAGTTAGTTTGAGTTAAATATCTTATATAATGTCTTATATGTTGAGTTAATTATTTTATATAATCTTATCATAATATAACAATAATAATAATAATATAATATATAGCCCAAATATTCAGGAACCTTAATACATTAGGTTAATACATTAATACATTAAGGTATTTTATGCTAGGGATCATGTCTTGAGACTTGAGAGCGAAGTTACAAATACAAATCTAAATACACTGACTTGTCAAATAATAGTTTTTTTTTCCTCTCATCAAATTCAAATTTTAATCTCTTTTGTAAGTACTTACGTTCTCGATTCCCCTTTAGGCCTAGGCCTACTCTCCATCATCATGCTCACAAAGGTATGTGAGATATGTAAAGAGAGAGTAACTGTGTTCTAGGTGGCACAGTGGCGCAGTGGTTAGTGTTGTTGCCTCACAACTCCAGGGTCAGGGGTCAATCCTAATCTTGGGTTACTGTCTGTGTGGAGGTTCACATGGAGGTTCCCTGTGTCTGTTTGGGCTTCCTCCATGTTCTCTGAGATTGAGCTCCAGTGACTTTGCAGTCAAAGTGTACCAGTGTTTCATCCTGCTCATCAAAAGTCACATACACATTTATTTTATTTTATTTTTTTTTTACAGCATTTGGTCCTATGCACCTTTACAGCAGTCATCTGGCCCATTTTTCACAGGTTACACTGAGCAGCTGTGGTATTTTTCGAGTGCATGGTTTAGTCTAGTGAAATACTTTTTGATATGCAAATGATCATGACAGTTCAACGAATATGTAAATGAGCCTAAAACTTCTAGTGACTTTTTTGAGCATGTACTACAACCACTGTAATGCCACCTCGTGCCCAGGGTTCCCAGGATAGGCTACAGATCTACCGAGACCTTGACCAGGATAAAGTGCTTACTGAAGATGCATGATTTCTTAAAATTTTTTAAAATGAATGAGAAAGAGGAATAAATTGAATTAGACCACTGTGATTGATTCCTCTTTCTCACTCATTTTAAAAATTACAGTAGTTGACAAATTCAAAGTGCCCTGTGGTCACAAATTGGATCTTGAGAAACTCATGGTCTGAATATATTAATTTGCGGCAAAACTTTATTAAAAACACCCCCCCCTGACAAAAAGCCCAAACTGAGGAATCCATGTAAGAACACATCTCGTTTTGTGTCTGGGCTTGAAGGAAGAAAATGAGTTTTTACCTCAAGAGACAGGAAACCTTAGACAGGACACTCTGGTCACCTGTAGCACAGCCAATAATAAAAAATATATAATCAGAGTAATGAAACATCACTTTGCATTACATTTTCATTCATCAGTGTACATTGCATCTTTGACATGGACTGTAAAACCTTAATAATTGATGTACCAGCACAGACACCTCCCGATAACTGATTGCCTTGTAGAAAATTCTGTACAAACCCTCTCATTCTTGAAATGCATAACTCTGGATCTGAAAACATGTGAGCTGGGTCCAAACATGTCGTCTGTCTCACAGCTGGGTATTTTAAACGGCTCTTCTCCTGCAGTTTTTTTTGACAATATTTGTCAAAATGTTCACACAGTCCCTCCTAAACTCGAGGACAGTCCGTTCTCCTACACTGCTGCTGCCTCTACTCTCGAGTGCCTGAGAGGAGTATATAAGATGGACTGCATAAATGTCATTTTACACAATAAACAAATGCTTGTTTTGTTTGATATTTCCTTCGTAATACCTTTACGACTGCTACTGCTCCAAAATGATGTCCACTGATCATTGATACTGACTGAAGTTCTTCGGTCACATCTAGTCTGATCAGTTGCTGTGAAGTGATGTCTTAAAGCTGGTTTGATGAATCTCTTTTATTTAAAAGAAAAAAATAATAATAATATGTACTTAGACACAATCTTTACATTTGTCATTACTAAAATAATAATAAAAAAAACAGACAGCATTTCATGACTGTAATAGAGTAGACAGATTGAGTTCCAGTGTCATTTACATACAGTGCAGTTACAGAATAGAAATTAACAGCTACCTTGTTCAGTATAGTCAAATCTTTTAAGAACAAACTTACTCTGAAGTGTTTAAGCAGGTCCTGTGCAGTTGCATGGCCCATAAACTGCGATCTGAAGTACCTTTTACAGGTTACAGGTTTACTGCACCAATATCGCACGTCCATTTGCTTGGTCTTGGTTGTTTTGTTTAGACTCTCATCACACATGCCCACAAATGCACCTTTATTTAGTGCTCTGGCAATTTGTTCAGAGCCAAAGCGAACCTGGTGATGTAGGCAGTCTTGTCTTGTCCACATGCGAAAGTCTTCACAAGCTCTGAGTTGGGAAACATTGCATTAATGTTGCTGTTAGAAATGTACGAGTGATGATTCGCCGCCGTCCATAATACCCAGATAACCTCTGCTTTCAGTGCTGGCGTGGAGCCACAGATTGATTGAATGTGGAATGATTGCTGGCTGGAAGTTGTTGCTTGTACACTAACAGTTTCAGCACTTGGCTACCTGGGAGCAATAGAGCGCGATAGGATTTTGCTGACGAGCTCGCACATGTTGCCTGCGCTTTTCCACGGCCTTAACACCCACAGAGCCGAGTTTAAAGCATTTCTCACAAATGCTACAACGGGCTTCCAAATCATTTCCCGGTGCTGGTTTTAACCAATCCATGTATTGATTATTTTCGTGATTACATTTCCCCATTACTTCATGTCCACCTCATCGCATCCCGTACCACTCGAGCAGCTCTGTGAACATGCAAATCAGTATCCATAATAATCACCAACCAACCAAAAACATGTTTGCTCCAAAATTTAAGACCTCAGCCAACGATTTTTAAGACTTTTCCCCCCAATATTTATGATATTTAAGACCTTTTATGGCCTTAAATTTGTTGAAAGGGAATTTAATGCTTTTCCAGGCTTTACAAAGACCCGAGTGTACCCTGCACTGACTACAGGGAAGCATGTGCTTCTGGAGTAGTAGCATCTTCAGGACGCCCTTTGTAGGCTATCTAGGTCCGTAATATGAAGATGATTATGATAAATGACACAGATGCCAGTGCTACAGCATTGTACACATGGATAATCAATAGCAGTGCTTAAAGATCTCACTGGTAAACTAGTGCCTCATTTAATTGACTTATCTTGCATTTTAATACTGTAGTCTTTTATAAAATTCCTAAAAAAAAAAAATACAATGCAGTTCAGAACAATACACATCTGATTCAAATTTCTGATATATTGGATGTCTGATTTAGTTATGGGTGGCATATTAGCGCAGTGGGTAGCATTACCACCTCACAGCACCAGGGCCCCTGAGCTTGGTAACTTTCCATGTAGAATTTTGCATGTTTTCCTCGGGTCTGTGAGGGATTCCTCCAGGTTGTCTGGTTTCCTCCCATCTCCCGAAAACATGCATGCAGTTGCACTGGCTACTCTAAACTGCCCCTAGGTGTGAATAAGTGTGTGATTGTGTGTGCACATTTTGTATTCCCACCTTACACCCAGTGTTCCCAGGACAGACTCCGGATCCACCATGACTAGGATAAGCAGTTGCTGAAGATGAACGAATGTTGTTGTTGTTGTTGTTCCTCTTTCGCCACGGCGAATCATTGGTCAGCATATTTGACTTGTTACAGTTAGTACACCAGATCCCCTGGTGTACAAACTGAACCCAGGAATCGAACCCCGGCCCCAGCGATGAGCGCGTCATGGCCTAACCACTAGTCCCGAAGATGAACGAATGAATGATTAATATTTTATTTATTTAAACATAGTAAAAGAACCTCACACTTGCTTTTTTTTTTTCCAAAGTAGGATTTTATTGTTTAGAAGTTTATAATGAAGCGTCTAAACAAGGATTTATGTCTTAATGTCTTAGTTCAGTATTGTGTATATAGTTGGGTGGTTACATTAACCACAAGAGGGCGCTTTTGGATATGTAATGCACCACAAGGCATCAGAAAGTTCTCCCAACATCCTAATAAAGCAATATACACCATTACATGATAGAATACAGGTCATTATTAATAACATACGTCCAGAACTTTATCTGTGACCAATCTGAATTTGAATTTGATTCAATATGATTTTTTTTTTAAATTAGTTCAGTGCTGGACAAGATCCGATTACCTGATCAAACCTACCACATAAGATGAGCCTAAAACCAAAAATCTTACACAGCCTCTAATATGAAACTTATAAACTGCGAATTTAAATTGTAATCACATAAAGAGTCAAAGGGATTTGACTGATTCATATAGAAATGATTAAACTATTGTCCAGTGTAACAGCTTTCAGTAACATTAATACACCTGGTCAGAAGGGAGTATTATAAAGAAACACATTAGAAACATTACAGTGATACAACACACAGTGGAAATCAGTGTGGCTGCTTGCAGATGGCTGATGATTACATACGATATGATATGATATGATATATCACCATGATGCACAATCCGTACAACTTGTCCATACACAATCGGTAGTAAAATCCCTTCACGCACCCACTTTATACTGCACATCATCTTTCTTCCCCAATAATAAGAATACATGATGGTTTGATGTTTTAAATAATTGCAGGAGTGTAGGATATTAGTAGATACTATATGAGACAGAGTAAAAATATATGATACATAAAAAAGCAACACTGCTTAAGATGTTCAGCACTTAAAGATCTGTGCCTGTAGCATCTCCAATCGACGGCGTCATGCATGACGCACCACACAGCATAAGAGACAAATAAAACGCATTCGTAAATAAGGAACACAGGCACACTTTGTTCTTTGGCATTTAGCAGTAGAAAGAACAGCAATAACACATTTCAGAGAAAAATCACTCTTAAAATGCTCGAGTGTGAACCGATAGCTTCATGTTTACTGAAAGAATGCTATCATAGTATGTGGATTACACCAGTCTCCTAGCAGTACCACCAGCTCTCTCAGTCACGCTCAAGAATTCAACATCTGCATCGTCTTACAGAATGATGCAGCTCGAGCCAGACGATTCCTGGGATCTGTGTGTGAAAGACGTACATCTGATTACACTTCCGGAACCTTCAGAACGGAGATACCAGCAAGTAAAATCACCATAATGTTGAAATTATAAAAGAGTGACTCACTTTTCACCCAATACTCTCCAGAAAAAAAGTTTAAAGTAGCCCTTGAATCACAAGTGCTTCATAAAGATCTTTTCAGGCACGCACCAATCCTTCATTTTTGATATGAGACTAATATCAGAGCTCGGAGTCATGGCCTTTTGGCCATCGCTTCATTTCAGTTAATGATGAGCACAAGATGGAAAATAAGGATCTTAAGGAAGCTGCTCGAGTTTGCGTAAAAAGATGATTCACTAGACAATCAAGTCTGATCTGATAACAAATCAGGCATCTGAGGTTTACGTAGGTTTACGATGTCTAATTCCATACTCAGAATTGGATTGGCATGGATTGGAATTACAGGTATGACTTAAATTTATTTTTTTTCTTCAATGCTATTTGAACAATAACTTTAAGATTAAATTACCAAATATAAAAACATATAAAATACAGACCTGTAAACAGTGCTGTTAATATGATAAACATTCTGTATCTGGTTCGGAAAATTCAGGAATAAAAAACACTAATGACTATAAATATGTATCATGGTACATACAACATATGCCTATTAAATATCTAATATTTAAATATTTTGATTATATAAAAAATAAATTGCCATCATATCGATATAATAACTGATATTGCGATAAAATATATTTCATTATTACTATAACAAATACAAATGTAGCTAGTTTTATGTTACAGTTTTGTACTGAAATTTTAAAATTGTAAAATTGTGTAAATGTATTTTTTTTTACACATTTTTTTGGCTAAATACTTTTATTTAATGTATATATATATATATATATAATAAATTAGCACTGACTGAGTTTTCCTGATGGTGCATCATAAAAATATCTTCAAGAATCGTGATATGTTTTTTTTTGTCTGTAATATGGAAAGTGTCCCTGGCTATGAAAAGTTTGACCTCCAAACCAGTGTGTGCTTGAGATGTTTCCAAAACAGATGCCATGTCATAAGGAAAAAGGAAAAAAAAAAAAAAAAAAAAAAAACCACATGAATGTCCCAAATAATTTTGAAGGTTCTGCCACTGACGCATTTTAAAGCAGGTCTGACATGAAATCCAAACGGCTCACATGAAAGTGTTCGTGTGGTGTTATTAGAGATACCACTTTTTTTTTTTTATCCACTGAAACCTTCAATATCAACCAATATTGATATCCAATCAAAAAAAAAGTTTTTCTTTAAAAACTGGTAAGCTTTAACATGATTTTTTTAAACTGAAAAAAAAAAAAAGATACAGGGAAAAACCCATAGCTAAAAAAAAGTTCCACTGCAGCTTTTACAAAAATCACTTACATATAAACATCATAATGTATACAAATAATTAAAATCAATTCATTACAAAAGACTTTTGCTTATATGTAAACAGTTTCCAGTCTTGATCATTTGTTACAGGATCAGATCAAATTCACTTCTTTTTCCCGGCTGTCTGCCCAATCCTTTGCCCGGGTAGCAGATAAGTGCGATCTCTACGTGTTATTGTGTATTTTTTCTCTTATGTTGTGAGGGTGTATAATTGTATAACGGTAAGAGGCTAAATGCAAAGACTAGCATCATTCTTTGTGGATGTGAATGTGTACCTTCCAGAAGGAGCCTCAGAGAGTTTCATCTTTTTGGATGCGCTGCCTGCACTCTCTCCAGCTGGAGGTCTACAGCTGCTCACGCCGCTCTCCGTCCCCTGCTCACTCGCCTGCACAAACAACACACACACACACACACACACACACACGCGCTCAAAGTCTCTATGGAGGGTAACAGAGGATCGGCTGAATAATTCACCCCTTCAGTTTATTTTTCTTTGCAGTGAAGTGTGTGTGATGGTGCGAGTCCCTGACCATGGTCCTCTTCCTGCTGTGTGTTTGGGACGAGGCCGGTGCACTCTGCTGGCTGTGTGTGGCTGCGCGGAGCGGCGGTCGGAGGAGCTCCTCTCTCCTGTGCACTACTGTGTTCTTCGAATTCAGCTTTCTGTCAGGAGACACGCGTTAGAGTGCAAACAATTTAAGTATACAGCATCGCGGACGATTCTATCAGCTAAACACAGTTCTAATATATATGTGAGTTCATATCATGTGCACATACTTGTGTGTGTGTGTGTGTGTGTGTGTGTGTGTGGTGAAGGAATGTGTGGCACTAATTGAGCCTAAGGTCTCCTGTGAGATATGTTCAGCTTTCTTTTAAACTTTCCTCCTCCTTGTCACCATGCTCATCGATCCGTCAATGCACCGAGACCCAGACACGAGGAAAGGTAAAAGGGTTTGCGCTACTCTTAGCAAGAACGCACAGAAACCTTTCCCAAATTCAGGACAGGATTGTATTTCGTCGCTATCAAAGATCATCAAACAGTCCTTGACGTTAATATCTCCTAATGCTAGAGATGCTGGAAAGATCGAATTTCTCCAGCACAAGCAATAAAACTAAACATGAGCCTGATATGAATAGCAGAAATCTGATGGTTGCACACGAAAGCAAAACACTGTATTTGCATTACTGATAATCACAGACATTTGGATTCTGAAAGCCGATAAGCAGCAACGAGACACGGACCAGAGACATCAGCGGTTTTATACAGTTTACTTTTTCTTTCAGTTTTACAATTAAGAATGCAATAAAATTATGTACAAATGCCGAAATCCCGGGCCAATTTAAAGTCACACTAAATATCCGAAGAAAATTCATTTGTAAAGTTTCGCTGCGCTGTGAAGAAATTGTGAAGATTAAAAACCTCAAGGGAATCATTTCACACAACCCTGTCCCAAATGATCCCTCAATGCCTCCTTTCTGCTCGGTGCTCTAAATAAAGCCTGCCCAATATAAAACCCGGATAAATCTATACTGATATCTGTAATGCTGCCTTGTGAAAATGTCCACGTTTAAAAGCGCTGTATAAATAAAATTGGATTGAATGGAAAAATCACCAGAGTGTGCTTTAGAGGCTCGCAGGATGGCTTTCTACATGGCTTTAACTACGCTTGTGTGTCTACAAGATCCCACAGAAAAGTGTATCACTGTAAACAGTGGGGGGGGGGGGAGTAGAACCGTCCGCAGATGAACAAAAATAGAGCTGTGTCTCAAATCGCATACTAATGTATTACTCCGCCATTTCTGAGTTTACGATTTCACTGCTATGGTTAGTGTTTTGACGAAACTTCGCATGTAGCCTACAAACCAACTGAAAAGTCTGTTTTGCGTACCAAACCTCTGTATCTTCTAGACCATGGCTTCTCATACGTTTTGTAGCCAGGGATCCATTAAAAAAGATGAATATATTCCAACTATTCAAACATTAGACACAGTATTTAAATGTATACACTAATATTTTGTCTATTCATTGGATTTTTTATTATTGTACTTTCAGAGCATGTTTGTATGTTTAACATCTCCATGCTGCTGCATAGTGCGGAATATTTGTCCCGAAACAGTTTTACTAGTTAACATGGAAACTTGATAGACAGAGATGTGTTCGGCTCTGAACCTCCCTCTACTGAATATCGCCTTTAATCCACCGGAGGTATAAAAGGTATATAAACAATACAGCTTGTGTATCTGCTGCGTCAGAGCACGCACTTGTCAAGTATAACCCCGGCCACAGAGGGCGCCTGTGAACATCATTTCCATGCCAGAAAGACTTTGGGGATGTGATGGGCATAGGAAAGTGTACAATTTTGCAGGTGTTACTGAGTCTTAAAATATAAGGGCCTATTATATTTTTATTTGAGTATTGGTCATTTGTTATTATACTGGTTTCCCAGGGAAATGGGGTCTGTGTTTCTGTTGTCTCTTGACACACTGGACACATCCATCAACTCATAATTCAATGCAGAAAAAAATACATGATCTTAAGTTTTAGGTATCCACCCAGAACTTAAGATCGTGTATTTTTTCTGCATTGAATCACTGTGCTTTAATTGTAGGCTGAATTTTAACAACTATTTGTATTTGCTGCTCTCTCAAGCAGCAGAGAAATCAAAAGGCGCTCACTTGACTACATCTCAACAGGTCATTTGCTTTATCTTTCTATCTCTCACAAACAAACACACCTTTTCCTCCTCCTGCGGCTCGCCTCTGACCTCGGCCACCACAACCTGTCCAGCTCGGTGGCTAATTACACTCCCTTGAGCTTGTGCTTTGGGCAGAGGGCCAGCGGCTAGAAGGCTCCTCACTGTGAGGCCTCTGCGCACCGCCATCACTCTGACAGGCCTATAAACTAATTAGCCTAGCCGTGAGAGTCGGGTCTTTTCCCCTGTGAGGAGCTCGCCCTGATGCTAACCTCCTTGTGCCCCCACGTCCTCCGAAAGAAGACAAGGTTGATGCTAAACTAGCCGTGACTTGCCTTTACTATAGGAGCTCTGGAGGAGGGGACAGAGAGAGAAAGGGGCTCTGAGGATCACAATTAAGTCTTACAGTGTGAAAATATAGATGAAGCTAGCGCATACCCGATGGCCAGGCAAAGACTGCGGTACCAATCGTTAATGTCCTCCTGATCGGTGGACATGAGGAGCAGCTTGGCTCTGGAGAAGGTCAACTGCAAGAGATGAGGGAAGACAGAAAACATGAAAGAAAGAGGATGAACAGTCTTTCTTGTCACTTTGTTGTTGAATTCTCTATTCTGATCGGTGTGGATTCATTTTCATTTCAGTCACAGGGTAGACAATCTACACGTTTAATAATAAACATATGAAAACCTCGTTACTGAAAATAGTATAACTGCTGATTTGGTGAAGCTGAAGGTGTTTACTTAAATATCTGTTTATGGAAGGAGTCAGCAGTGTCAGCACTTTGTAACTGTCAGTAAGTTTTCTACCACAGGAAAGCCTTCAAGACAGAGGACTCTGCAGTTTCTGGCTTCCTGGTAACATGTGCTCTTGTTATTATTATTATTATTATTATTATTATTATTATTATTAATTAGAAGAGATAGAAAAAGGAGAGGCTGGTAAGGGAATAACTTCATATGTCATAATGTGTAAGTCATAACAGGAAATAACTTGTTTCGTGGGAGTTACGCAACATTAAGTCTGGTTAAAAAGCATGATGTGTTGTTCATTAATAGTTTTTAAATAGTAATTATCGTTATACGAAGAATAAAACACCTCAAGATTTGCTGGTACAGGAAAATAACCAAATTCTGGGCGGTAACAGTAACTCCGCTTCGTGTCAGGCTGCATCACGCTGCCCCGCTGATGATTATTTTCCTGTAACAGAACGCCCTGTCATGTTTCATTCCTTACATATACAAGTACAGAAGAGTGAAGGCCTATTCTTCACATGCCCAGCTTGTTAGAAAGCTGGGGTCAGAGCGCAGGGTCAGCCATGATACTGCACTCCTGGGGCAGAGCGGGTTAAGGGCCTTGTTCAAGGGCTCAACGGTGGCAGTTTGCTGTTGTTCACAGCCTTCTGATTGGTAGCCCAGAACCATAACCACTGAGCCTCCACTGCTCAGAGAGAAACAACTGAGACAAGGATCTTCGGTTGCAAAGATGTGCTTGTGACCGTTCTCTAGACGTCTACAGGAGCACATAACGCTTTGTGATCACTAGAGGGCAGCCCTGAACCACTAACAGCAAGAATTTTCCAACACTACCTAGTGGCAAGAGAAGATTGTTTACACTGCCATTATTAGCCATGGTCTTCACAGAAATGAAGGGACATTAATTACCGAAAGTAATAGCAAGGGCGAGACAACATCTGTGGCCTTCTGTGCATTGCACATCTCCTGCAAGAACCGAGCCTAACCTCATGGATCCACCTTCGACCACGATGATTGTTCATGTACATTCCAGGATGTCAACTCACAAAGCAGGCCGTCGGCTAGAGAATAAAACAGCTGGAGGAAAACCAAGAGAGACACCTGTCGACCAAAGATGCACATTCGATGCTAATTTGGTGGCCCCCTGCACTTGAGAAGTTAGTTCGCCGTCTCTCTTTTCCTCCTGCTATCAGCCGGCTCATCCTCCGAGTCAACAGCAATTACCATCACTCATCCATGCTGAGGAGACTTTAGCGAGAGATTAGGCATGTCAAACAACACAATGGGCGCTGTCCAAGACCAAACAAAAGGCACGGGCTTTATCCTTGAATAATTACAAACCGGAACCCATTAGAGTGGATTATAATTGGGTGCCTGGAAAATATTAAATGACCTTTCACATTTACCTGGGGCCATCGGAACAGAGGAAACAGCGGCGGTTACCGGCGGCATATCAATAATCGGCTCTAATCTTTATTACAGCCAGGAACCGAATCCTAACGACGAGAAGACGAGGGAGCAAAGGATACTTGGTAAAAAAATAACGGCACCACCGTTAAATCTGGCAGAGGGGTATAACTTATTATATGTTAAATAGATTAAGATTCCGAATGTGCTATCAAAAGCGTTATCTAATTACAGAGTTCAGTGAGTGAGGCACAAGCTGATGTGAAGTGCCATTTATATCAGGCGGCCACCACATGGGGACGGGAGGCTTGATTTATGCACACATAGATCCTGCTTCCATTGCGACATGGTAATTAGGGATTTGTCACGCAATCTGACCCTCTTAGGTAAGAATGACTATTTATAATGTGAACAGCGGCGCCCGGATGCTATATTCATGGTGCACATAATTTTGCTTGATTATTTATACATCAAAGAGATTCTGTCATGAATGCGGAATAATATTTAACAGGAGAAGTGGGAGACAAGGATAGAACGGAAAGATAGGAGAGAAGGAATAAGGGGGAAAAAAAAAAAAAGAGAATGAAATTCTGCCAAATACAAATAATGTGGAAAGGAAATCTTCAGTGCAGTTTTTTTCCGTTTTTCCTTCTCCTTTTACTTCTTCTTCTTCTTCTTCTTCTTTCAAACTTTGCATATAGATTGCCATGGCATTTCCAGCTGTCAAATTTAATTTGGCTTTAATTCTTCATGGCATGGATGAGGAGGGGCCTGAGAGTGCTGACAGTCTCTTTCCCCACTGCTCCAGGTAGGAGGTGGGGTGCACCAGGGATCGATAATGTGTCCTTATGAGAAATTACGCCTAATGCTATTGAGTATGCATTTGAGCCCTGGGTCGGATAACAAGCTAATGAAATGCCATTTCTTGCCATTAGATAACGTGAAGCAACAGCAGCCGCAAAGAGGCAGGCTGGAGTGGGGCTGAAAAAGAGAAGAGCAATAACAGTGCTTGAGGAAGATGTATTTGCTGGTACAGAGGATGAGATGGCTCTCTGCTCTAATCTGATGGAGTGGTGCGAGAGGGTTCTCTTATCCCATCAGGACAAGCATTTAAGCAGTCCATCAGCGAGCTCTAAATGATGCCCAAACCATACAGGACATCACTAGGCCTCTCCCGTGATCTCAGTGCATCTCCCGTCTGAAATTATAGACTTGTGGTAGTTGATGCTTTGTGAGTATCAAATTATTTTTGTTTTCTATGAATCGAGCACAATGTGATATTTAAGAAAAAAATTAGGACATGAATGGAGCTTCAAATGCTGCCCTCTGCATCGACTACATGTAGCTGAACAAATACATATGTATCGTTTCATTATAAACCTAAAAAATAAAAAATGAATTTTAATTTAAGAGAGATCTTGAATAAAATAGTGATTTTTTTTTTTCCCCCAAGTTTACAAAACGGCATAATTGAGCAGAGAGTAGAAGACGGACAATATGAGACCCCTCATTCCTGCATGAATATTGATAAGCACAATGCTCAAACTGTTTGGTTGGGACTGCAGTGGTTGAGAGTGCAATACACTCAGCGGAATGTTTCACGACAGCACACGGATCATTTAGATGTAATTTGTCACCCGACGGCAACACAGGCCTGGAAAGAGATCAAGCAGCGAGGAGACACATTAAAGCTTGAACTGTTATGAGGAACCAGAGCAATTACAGAGAGAAGAATGATGCATGGAGCATTTTTGCTAACTTGGGGATCCAATCTGTCTGAAATCAATTAATCTTTTAACCTCATGTGTGCTGAAATGTTACACTTGATAGAGGGGATTTGGCAAGAATGGCGACAAATCTGAAAACTGCCTTACACTTAATGGAGAAAACTTTTCAGTAATGATTCATTTGTTTTATGAAATTTCCAGAGTACTGGTAAATATGTTTCGGTAACTAGATGGTAAGTACCTGAACTAAAAGTAACTAAATTACACTGAAATCCCAGACAAAAGTAGCTAAGTGTGTAGTACAAACACTATTAATGCCTTTATGCTGCAAAACAGATAATAAAACCAAGACATTTAACTACATTTCACTGAAATCACTGTCATGTTCTGGGTACTAAAAACAACTCATAAATGAAAATTATGTGAAGTAATAAGATGTTTAAATTTCACAGTAAGTCCATTTTTAGGCAGGAAAGGTAATTGGAAAACACTCATTGGGAATTTCAAACCTTCCTCTTAAACACCAAAACGATTCACCAGATATGCCGTGTTTGTACCGCACACATACAGGCAGTAATAGATTCAACCTGAATAGCATTTTAGTATTATTTAATTATGTCTTGGTAACTTATTACCCAAAATAATCTCCCAGTACTTCTGGAATCTGTACCACATACATACCCGATTAATATCTAGAGCAGAAGCATTCAACTAAAATTCCTGAAGGTCCAGCTACATAAAATTCCTTGCTTACAAAGGGCTGAATATGCAATGAACATGACTGAATGGTGATGATAGTTACCTCCTAATGCTTAACCACTGATGATTAGTCTGATTAGATTATTAGACGTTGACATTCATTTCTGTACCTTATAACTTGCTTTATTTTGTCATTAAATTGAAATTAAAGCCTCTCATTAAACCCAGGTTGGAATAGTGGTGTCTCTGCATCATACTGTTGTACATATTGTAAAGTATTTTTAATTTATTGTGATATATTTTGGCTTTATCTCCACTCCAGCTATAGCACTACGTTCATTAACCCTCGTACTGAAGTATGTACAGCATTGTGTATGTTGGTGACACACTCACACTGATGAGGCCTCCCTGGCTCTTGGTGTGGCCAAACACTTTGTCCACGATGCACTCCTTGAGTGGGTAGACTCTCTGACAGGCCAGCTTGTCTCCATTTGTCGGGTGCATTGGACTACACCGTTTGGCCTGAACCAAGATATCTGAGAAGAGGAAAAACATCTTGGGTTTGGTCTCCGTGCCTTTAGGGGGCACCGTTTTCAGCCAACCTTCCCGGATATACCAGCGACCTGACAGACAGAAGAGAGGAGAGAGAGCTCACGTCAGGATGGAGTCCTCAGACTCATTAATATATTGACTTATCAATTTACATCCGACTTACAAACATCCAACATACGCACTGGACGGTGTTTACAAAGCTGTAAAGAGGAAAATCCCAGACTCAGCCGTTGTAGAGTCTGCTCTCTGCTCTGACTGACTGGCAGGTGTATGATGGCTACTAAATTGGATGCTGACATTTTGCAAGATAAGATTAAATTTCACTCTCGCCACCGATTCCTTATTTGTCCTGGCACACCTTGAGATTGCAGCTGTAGCAGAGGGTTCAAAATGGATAATCTGAGCAAAAAAAGAAGAGCTTTCTGTGATTAGCAGAGGGGCCGAGCAGGGGTCAAATTGCTTTTAAAATGCCATGGGTTTTAATATGTGACGACAATAAGGACAAGCGCGTGAGACTCTCAGGTGGTGTGTGAACATTAGATTTGATGGCTCCTGTAAATCGGTTAAATCCATTTAACTGGGCAAAGTCTGCGTGCTGCACAACAAATGGTGAGGTCTAAATCAGGAGGCCGTCTCCGAGCAAAAAACTCAATGCTAACAACATCCAGAGACAATACTGTCCCATGCGCCAAGGGGAAACTCATCCTGGGGTAATACGAGATAGATTACAGTCGCTTTGATAGTCATAGTCAATTATGTAACAATTCTCACTATAAGGTGTGTGCAATATCAAGCATCATTTCTCATCTGTCCGAGCAGCTCCACATTGTGTGAAATGTGTGTGAAGGAAGCCAAGCTGGAGATCACATTCAGGATCAGAATTTTTAACAATAAAGAATTATTTTCTGTAGACAAGAAACAAAGCAAGACGCAGCAAGAAGGAACTAACAAAGAATTCTTTGCAGTGTGTCATGTTGAGATTCTCAGCCTCACGAATCACATGAAGTTAATAATAATAATACTAGCATCAAGTCTTTTGCCCCGCCCACACAGATATAGATATTTTTGAAAACATAGCATCATAGCGTCCACACAAAAACTGCATTTTTTTAAAAAATACCCTCAAAGTTTAAAAAAAAAAAAAAAAAAAAAAAAAAAAATAGCGAAAACGTTAGAGGAAACTAAGTCTTCACTTATTTTTGAAAATGCTACCGCCACAGCACCACCCTGCGCATGCACATTGCAGCTGTGTGTTTGCAGCGAATGTGCTAGGATGCTGTTTATCATCTGACCAGGTTATCACTTTATGGTCTGTAATTTCTTATTTGATAAGATGTTTGCAATTTGATTTCACTTTGTTTCATTATTAGACTCTTGTCTATTGCTCCTGAATTCAACGCTCTGGAGGTACAAACTAGAGAAGCAGCCAAAACTTTGTTCAGCAGTTGTGAACCCATAGTGGTGTATTTTCACTTTGTTTTCCTAAACTACCCACAATGACACGTGATGGTGGCACTAGTGGGAATTAGCCCTTACTTCATCTCTACGTAAAGTGGCGATGCAGCAGCGCTTCAGTCCTTTTAATCTGTCTAGCTCTCTCATCTGTACAGTGTCCTCAAACAGGTCAGGTTCCGAAGCTTTGATTTTCATGCTAATACCTCCATCAATGCCACTGCATTCGTCATCTCCTACATCACGAACTAGCCGAACCGGGTCGCTGCTGTAACTCAGTGCAGCTGTGTCTCGGACGCTGCATTGCATTAACATGATGCTGAATGTGAATGGAAACCGATGAGTGAGAAAAGAAGCCCTTTGCTTTTTTTTTTTTTTTTTTTTTTTTTTGGAGCTAACGGTGAAACCCGACCGTTACCATTCATGTTGAATTTGTTTCTCCTATTAAACACCATTGTAATTGCACTAGCAATGTGTTCCTGTAATGTCAAGCAAAGTTCTCTTTCTCGCGGGAACAAGGAAAATACAGCATCAACTAAATCACTAAAACACAACATAAATATTTCAATATAAACTAATCCCATGTGTTCCAGGGTGGAGTTTTTCATTAACATTATTGCTGAAAGCTATCTGGGCAAAAAAAAAAAAAATTAACGTAAGCTTGACATCAGTGACCTGCTGAAGTAGCAAATATATTAAATAGTATTTTCTTTCATTCGAGCACTATCATTCTGCCAGTTCCTTTGTCTATGCTTTAGACTGACACATCTTCGAAAAACTCTGTCTGCTCCATCAAGAGTGTGCAGTTCAAAGAGCAGGAACTTGGAGCGCCCCTCTCCATGTCGTATGCTTTCAACTCCCCCTGTCAAAGAGCACCTCTGCCCATCTACAAAGGCCCGATGAATTTCTGGGTGCTAAAGGTTGCACTACAAAGGCTGCCGTGTCCTCCTGATGTGACCGGGCCAAAGACTGGAAGACACATGAAAGCCTGCGTGCGTATGATGGGCGCTGGATGACACAGAGCGTGATCATTGTTAATTTGAAGCTGGACTTGGTTTGATAGGTTATACTTTCATGTTAGGAATCTACAAAGGCTTTGACGGAAAAGCTTTTCAAAGCCCGAGAAGCCACTCTTGACTCTTGAGACACTGATGTTCTGTTCTTTCTGCTGAAATATATACATGCGCTCCAAGTTATGTCCTGCATTGGTCTTATGTAGAAAGAAGGGAAAAAAGGCCATCATTAGGTATCCTGAAGTATCAGCACAAGATGAGAAGCAAGGTTGTGGTTTTAATCAATGATTTGTCCCCCCCACCTCAGTGTCCCTCTTTGTCCTTTAGCGTGTAAAAAAGTGGAGAGACGAGCTGGAGCTTGTGGACAGAAGTAGCAGTAGTGGCGGCAGAGCGCCCGCTCATGGCTCTCAGGAAACAGACAAACTGTCTGCCATATCGATGTCCCATTGATTCAGACTTTTTGCTTCTGAGAATTGCTTGCACCCTTATCTCCATGCTCATCACTTAAAGGAAAACTACACCCTGACACACATTTCATATGTTTATACTGAAATATCTGTGATGTGCTTAGTGATTCTGGTGCAAAGTTGATTTTGTCGGTGCTCCTGTGAGACGATAGTGGTTGTCCGTCATGCTGTCATCACAGAAGTATACTGCAAGCGTAGTTACAACTGTGTTTGAAGTTTTGGAAGCTGAACTGTTTGAGCAGAGTGCACAGATAACGAGGTGAGAGAGCTGGACAGACTAAAGGACTAAAGTGCTGCTGCATCGCTCTCTTTAGGTAGCGATCACGCAAGGGCTAAATCCAGCTTCATCGCTCTCAGCAAGCCGTCGAACTGTATTGTAGAAAACCATTAGCCTAAGAGAAAAGAGACCAACGTGTTGTTGAAGATCACATGTTAGTTTAATAGGGAAGTTGTAATATGGAAGTTGTTCAGCGTGGATTTTCCGTTTAATATCATAGATGCCACTTGCATCAGCCTCTTTTAGGCACTGAGAGTAAATCATGGATAAAGTGCAAGTCTGTTGAGTTTGCTCTCTAAAAAGTCAGCAAGAGGTAGAGAAGCCTTAATGGACAAAAGCAAGGAGCTTGGGAGAAATCTAGAGGCCTGAAAATCCTGCCCAAGAGGGAGAGTGAGAGGGATTTTTACACTTCCCACATCCGGCTCTGCGTGAAACGAGACCGCTGCTCGTTGGGTATTCATCGCCAGCCTCGAACCACCTTTGTGCATGCGCACGTACACACTCTCTCACACACACACACTCTCTCTCTTTCTCCCCAGCTTGCTTTTTATCTGCCGGTCCACGAGATGAGGAGAAGCGCTAATTGGTCCTGGGGGAGATTGGCAGGCCAAGGCATTGACGACAAGGCCCTCTCAGTCTTTCTCTCGCTCCCTCTTTCTCTCCCTCCATCACTAGCTGTCTCTCTTTTGTTACACATGGGCATTCTCCCCTGGGACAAACAACAGGGGAAGAAAGGACCTCCACTCCACAAGTAGCGAAAGAGAAGAAAAGAGAGAGAAGTGATAGAGGACGCTCTCCACCTTTCCAATTAGCACGGAGAGCTCGTCGATGCTGTCCATTAATCCTTGTGTCCGGATGTAAGACAAAGACAAAGACGTCGATGCAAAGACAAACTCATCTTGCGTCAACGACCAAGTCTGAAACGGCGCTGTGTTCCAGCTTACTTCATTTCCACCCAGTATGTACTTCTCTCTGCTTCTCTTTCCAAGATGCAGACGAAGAGAGGGATGGAATGAGAGAGAGACAGAGAGGGTTAGATGAAAGGAATAGCAGATCACAGACTCTAACCTGGAGCCAGCAGCCTGGTCTTTCGTCCCTTGAGCAGTTTCTGGACCCTCTGCAGCTGCAGGTGGTTCTCATGGCTGCGGGCGTTGTCCTGGATGCGCTGGGCCACCTCGGAGACGGCACTCACCGCCCCTGCAGCACCACGCACACACACACACACACACACACACACACACACACACACACAGAGAGAGCGCAGATGAAACACCCCTTCCAAACACAAGGATCTTGCAGCTACATAGGCAAGCGTGAATTGTTTCTTAATAACATCTGTGAGTTTTGTGAAGTCAATACAGTGCGGTCTATAAGGATTCAGACGCTGCCACATTTTCTGTTGTTTTGGCTCTGCACTCTAGCACATTGAGTTTGAAATGGACGAATGGCCATGTACAGCAGCTATGCTGGAATTATAGCCATTTTTATATATACTTTAAGGTAGTGGTTCTCCCAGTAGGGTCCAGGGACACTCGAGGGACAGTAAAGTATACCCAAGGAGTCCAAGATTTTCTTTTTTTTTTTCATTTTGTTACCGTGGTGGAAACCACAGCCCAATCAAAGACATTACATTTATTTTTTAATTCCTACAGTTATTACTCTATTTGACTGGTCATTTGAATTGTATGCGTTTAATACAAACCTCGAAAACTCAAAAACGAATACAACTATAAATAATGTCAATTCGGACCTAATTTGTTCTGTTGGTGGAAAGTTCAGGAATAAAACACTCACTGGATATGGCTTGGAAAAAAAGTCCAGAGTATCGTTGCACATATTTAAATAACGTGCATTTTTATAGTTGATAAATCCATCCATTGAATTTGTTTTGCAGTTAAAGGGCTGCCAAAGGTTTGCGAACCCCTGTTTAAAAATAACAACAAAACAAAAACCCAGTTGTTTCTCGTCCAGCTGTGGGTTTCAGTGCACACATGAGCTAAAATAATGTTTCAGGTCCTTGATGTGGCATTTGCATCTGAAATGTTTTGCTGCTGAATCTGAGCACTGACTAATTCTCTTACTAAAGACGAGCTAAAAAAAACAAACAAACTCTGAAACAAACAAGAAGTGAAAATCGGTGCATTAAAGGCCTGTCAGAGCAGCAGCAGTGTAAACACCCAGTGCCTGGTGATGCTGCAGATTTCAGGAATTCACCTGGAAATGATTTTCGACCAAGTAATAAACAAATGAAGTTAATTTGTCTGCAAATGGTGGAATATATATAAAAGAAACAACAGTATAAAGTGTCTTAAATAGAATGTTGGGCCACTACAAGCCATTTTCATACTATTCAGTGAGCCCTTGTGTCCTGTGGATGGGGGAGGAGTCATACTGGAAGAGACCACTCCCATCAGGAAAGAAATGTTCATAAATAAAAGAAAACCTTTTATTTATTTACAGTGAGGTTTTTCTTTAAGAAGGACAAATGGACCCAATCCATGCCAGGCGAATGGCCCCATAACGTAGCAGAGCCATTAGTCTTTCCCTTTAATTGGTCACTCGTCTGTAGATAAAACTACTGCCAAGTTCATTCTGATGGTTTGCACTTTAACCTCTGTGGCAGATGGGGGCGTGGTTTAGCCGGAGTCGGGGGAGTGCGCCATTACACACCTGGAACACCTGTTGCTTATCTGTGTGGGCTTTATTAATTACCCACTTCCCCCAATGCTCCTGCTGCGAACTCCTGCTAAACCACACCCCTATCTGCCACACCCTCATAACCACGCCTTCATTTAAAAACTGAAATCCAATCGCAGCCACAGCTTATGAAGGACTCTGCTAACCAGTCTGTTTTATCCCCTTTTTTTTTTGTCTTTGTTTCTTTTTCCAAAATTGTGACGTGACCTTGGTATGAGAAAGGTGCTATATAAAGTAGATTTAAAATTATGATGATTATTAGATCCAGCTGGCCAAGGTATAGAAAAAGAAACCTGTGACAATGTATACAAGCATTTAGACGGCACTAAATTCTGATCAGCTGGCGTGTTGTTCGAGCAGGAAAGAATTTCTGCAATCTGAACAGCAAAAAGAGAAATGGAAAAACTGCAAATCGGGCAACAGCATGGGTGAAAGCCGGCATGAAGGCAGGTCAGGAAGAAACACAGACAGTCTACATATACAGTAAACACACACACACACACGCTGTAAGAGCTGTAGTACCTACAATGACAGCAGCAAGAAAGCCGTATGCGACTCTCGTCATTTTTCGTCGCTGTTGTCTTGGACAAATACATTTAGAACGGCGTTTAGACATTTCCTTAAGTAGAATGCAATCTATGACAAAATCGCCATGCTGGTAGCTACCTAATGAGCTCACTTTCATTTTCATCTACTCAGTGTACATATTATAAGACTGTTACTATAAGTGTGGATATGTGACCGTCTGAACAAATCCGAATTGATCACTTGTACATGATGATAAATGTCAGATTTTCCCTGCTGTGTAAACAATTAAGTCAAAGCTTTGCTAAATAAATCAAAATATGAAAAACAGTTTCTAGTTTCAGGAAATGCACCTGCATGAATATCATTGTACCTCATCATAACGAATGTACTCCGTATTAAGGTCATTTTTTTAAAACATGAAATCAGTGGTGTACCCCAAGCCAGTCAACACACTATACCCATATATTTACCGTTTCAGACTGGACTTCACCACACAGTGATGAAGAGTCCACACCATTTCACATGCAAACACATCGATATGTACTGTACGGACTCTGTACATATAAACAGAACGTGCAGGTTGTGTCTGATTTTTGACATCAACCCCCTGGAGACGGATGACCCAGAGCGAGTGAATTAACACATCCAGACTGCACTGATTGAGTTTGGTATGCCGCTGTGCAGTGTGGGTATATGTTTGGGGCTCCCTTAATTAGCCATGGTACATAGTCCTGCTTACAGACTGCTATTCTGCTGGTAAAAGCACAAGGACTATTAAGACCTCATTACAGAGTGATCCGATTTTGGAGGAGTAGTTAATGAAATTGTATGACGTCACAAATTTGTTGCACCTATGCTCTTTTCACAAGGATCCGAATCATCACGGAACATCTCTTCGTTAACGCCGAGTTACGTCGAGTTAACGTTGTTGAACAGAATTATCAAACTGTTGTGTAACTGGACACCACGCAGAGGCAAAGCTTGCTGTGCTTCAAATAATACATTTTTCAGTTACGCAACACAGAAGCTGTGAATAACGGTTCGGCCAATTATTGTGTGCTGAGCAGATTCGTCTGCACAGACATTAGCGCAGTTGAAAACAACATGCAGCAGATGGATACTAATTTTACATTCCACTCTTTGGTCTTGCAGTAGAGGCAGTACAGTCGCTTCTTCGTGATAAAATAATAACGGTCTAATTGGGACACTTATCCTCAGAGCAATTCTATAAATTACAGCAGAAACCAAAGACAGAATTGTGTCTCAAAGTTGAAGCTGTAGCATACAGGATTAGGAGGAAAAAAAGCTCCTTTTAGCTTCCTAAACGATTCTTCATATCTCAATGTTTCTATTCAGAAATCAACAATATAGATTAATTATAGAAAAGGTTCCAGTTAGAACTTATTTACGACACTAGATGCCTTAACCAGCCAAAGAACCCTTGAGGAACTGTTTCTCAACTAAAGGCTGTTTCATTTTGAACCTTCCTTCAACTGATAAACGCTGCCTCTCTCAGCTATGTTTTTAAGGACATAATAAGTACATACCTTCGGACTTACAGTACACAATTTTCTGAACTTTTATTTGTATTAAATATTCATTCATTCATATGTATTTCATGCCCGTCTCCAAACGGCCCTGCCGGGATCAAATTAAATTGAACTGATTGAATTAAACACTTTGTCTGGTTAATGGTGGGCAAGTTAAGTGTAACGTTAGCTAGGGGAGGAATAAAACATGGCAAAGCATGCTGTATTAGGAAAATAATCAACGACAGGGTGGTGGGGTGCAGCCTGATGAAAAGCGGACCTACTTTTATCACCCAGAAGTTGATTATTTTTTATGTACTATAGTGTTTTATTCCAAAGATTACATTTTTAATTTACTAATGAACCGCACTGCGTACTTATTATCCATTTATTAATTCAATTTTATTTATATAGTATGTTTAAATAAGGACACTGCGACAAAGCAGCTATAAACCATTCTCTTCTATAACTGTATAGAGTCAAAAGTGTTCATTTTGTTCACAGGCACTTGAGTATGAGCATCATTAGAGCTCTAACTTTAAGTCTATCATATCAAACTGAAGTTATGAACTGTTCAGTGATGGAGACTTGAGCGTCAATTGTTCTATCCAAGGAAAAATATCCACAGCCATCTTTAAAGGTGTGTGTCTGTGTATGTGTGTGTGTGTGTGTGGTACCATCCACAGTAACCTCATGGTGATCTTTAAGCTAATCATCTGGGGCCTCATTCTCATTAACACTTACATTTAAATGTTGTGGAGACAAGTTGCTGCTGTTACAGAAAACTGAGAATTCACCAGCGTATAATGTAAAATAGTTTATGCTTTACGGTAGTTCGTTGTGAATCACAGTAAAAAAAAAAAATAAATAAAAATACTAGAGGTGTCCAATTTTGGGGACGCAGATAGAGTGTGTTTGTGCCCATCAGATCTGTTCAACCCTTGCACATAAGAAATCTGTGTTTTGACAGAGCCTTGCCTCCCACATTAATAATCCAAACCCTCTCATTATACATTCCACAGACAATTTCTCACCATCTCGTTTTTTTTTTTTTTTTTTTTCCCCCCACATTATCCATCGAGTGTGTTTAAATGGAAACTCTTGAGTGTTAACTTTTTTTAATTAACCTTTGACAGTGCTGGATTGGTCAGTGGGTGGCTGCTGTCATGCTGGCCGGCTGACAGGCATGCAAAAGTACGTGCTGAAAAGGTGCTTTAATTTATGATTGACGAGGAGTGTGAAGTGCAGCAATTACCACAATTAAAGCTGTGCCATTCCACATGAAACGTCAAGGGTGGAGGAAAGAGAGAAAACACTTCACTACAACAAGGGGGAACTGGAAAACAACAGCGCCTGCTGGAATTCTCAGTGCTGGTTTGCTTAATCAGATGCAACGTGATTAGTCTGGAGTTGTTTTTAAATAATTCCCTTTACAATGTGCTTGGGCTGGGTGTGCAAACCCCCGCCACCCCCTAATAAAAAGCAGGCGAGCAGGGAAAAAAAAAAAAAAAAAAGGAAGAGGCGGCATGAGGGGCAATTTTGGATATGTACCTTCATCTTAGAATCAGCCGCTGTTTTAATTTGTAAGCAAAAGCAGCACGGAACCAATGAGATTTTAATTGATACACATAAATAATTCTGTGTGTACACTGCCGCTTAAGTCTGATTTGCTGTTTATTTGACGATAGAAATTAGTCATTATCGGCGCTTCTGTTGACTGTGGAGATTTTATTTATTTATATTTTACACAGTTGATATCCTCTGATCTGGTCCCAATTAATTTTGTCAAAACCCACACGGGGAATTTAGACTCACGTTAAGCTTCGCCGTACTTTCATCCTCTGCAAGCGCTCCAGCAGCAGCGGCTGTGACAATAATAACAAATGAACGATGAAAGAAGAGCCCAAAGTTACTGTGTTTGTCACCCTAACAAAGACAAGAGGGGCTCTTTTCCAGCGCCAGCTCCAAACTTCACAGGCAGATTTGTTTTGCCACCATATGCAGCACTTTCTGCACCTTCCCCCCCCCTCCAAAGGGCCCTAGGTATCATTGCTTAGCAGAGCAAAAGCAAAGCGAGATCACACGAGCGCTGAATGATCTTTAGAGGTTTTCCCTCAAAGTGACAAACTAGAATGGAAGGCAAATGCATAATAAGCGTGGCTTTGGGTGGCTCTGATTCGGCGTTTTTGATACAGAGCTTGACAGGAAATAGATAATAAAAATAATCCAGGTTGGATGAACCCATCAACATTTTTTTGTCACAAGGATGAGAGAGTGTTCGTTGAGCTGCGAGACAGAAACGTCGGAAACTCTTACTTGAAAGCTGCTGGAACTCTGGGTTGTCTGGACTGGTGTTCTCTGTCAAGTCCCTCAAGAAAGTATTGTACCTGTGGAGAAAATCCACAAATAGGCACGGTGAAACGACAGGCTTTTTTGGAAGATGAATTTAAAAAAATACATCTTTAAGGAGGGGAAAAAAAAAAAAAAAAAAAAAGAAAAGAAATACATGGGCGAAGAGGTTAGACAGGCAGCATCACAACGTGAGATTATTCCCACCAAGAAAATATCAGGTCACTTAAACAAGTTCTTTTAGCGAAGAATAAAGAGCGATTCAATTTTACTCATCCCCATTGAGTCCAGACATACAAGTCTGCTCATAGTGAGAAACGAGGGGACAGGAAGAGAGGAAAAGCAATAGGAAGTGAATATATTTCCTGTCATACTCTACACATAAACAAGTGAATGAATTTGACAGGGTTAAGCTCCACAGATTAAGGAGAAATTAAATATTGATTATTGTGCTATCGCCAGCCTGTCCAGAGATAAAGGTTATTAATGGCCGACCAAATGAAGGGCCCTATTAAGGAAATGACCCCTATCGCAAGGTGAGAGTGAATTGAGAGGGAGAGAAATTTGGGGGTAATTCATTTCGCCATTTCGGAGGCTGAGATAAAGACAGAGTGAGCCTTAATACCGGAGATTACAGCTCCCTTAAATAGAGTCCAGCGCCTGCTGACATCAAAAGACCTCTCGCAATTCAGACGGCACTCAAAAGTTACGGACGGTTCGATCCTCCGTGGGCTTTCACACTTACTGGAGATCTTTCAAGAGATTTTGAGGTGAATCTGATAATTCGGCTTATATTCTTCTAAACATGCTTTGTGTACAAAACATTCCACAGTAAGTGCATAAGTGATTATAGCAATAATAAGATTATAAAATGATTTTTAAAATCACGTTCAGCACTGATTTGATCAGAGCAGTACTTAAGTGATATCCGCTTAAATGCAGTCTTACTTCCAGAGCGCTTCTCTTTGATGTTTGATATACACTCACTCATCAGCCAATCATGTGGCTGAAGATCAGTGCAGGTCAAGAGCTTTAGTTAATGTTCACATCAAACAAGAGAATAGAGGGAACTCTGATCTCAGAGACTTTGACCGTAGCATGACTGTTGGTGCCAGACGGGCTGGTTTGAGTGTTTCATAAACTGCTGATCTTCTGGGATTTTCACACACAACCATCTCTACAGTTTACACAGAAAGGTATGAAAAATGAAAAAAAAAAACATCCAGTAAGCAGTAGGGAGGTCAGAGGCTAGTGGCCAGGCTCGTTCAAGCTGACAGGAAGGCTACAGTAACTCAAATAGCCACTCTTTACAGCCGTGGTGAGCAGAAAGGCATCTCAGAAGGCACATTTGAAGTGGGTGATGCCTCAAAGTTTGACGTGTAGTGCATTCTGAGACGGTTTTCTGCTCACCAGGTTTGTAATGAGTGGTTATTAGAGTTGCCTCTGACCTCTCTGCTGCCCGTTGGATGGTTTTTTTTGTCTTTCACGCCATCTTGTGTAAACTTTAGAGGCTGTTGTGTGTGAAAAGTCCAGGAGATCAGCAGTTTCCGGCAGTCCATCTGGCGCAAACAACCATGCCACGGTTAAAGTCACTAATCACATTTTTCCCTATTCTGATGATTGATGTGAACATTAAACTGTTTGTTGACCTGCATCTATATATATACACACACACACACACACACACACACATTATATATATATAATTTTAAATGCCTTGAGGTGCAAAAGGATGTATACAAATGATAAACTTTATTAATTGTAAAAGCAAATGCTTTTATTTAAGCTTAAAGCATTGTTAAAGGACCTGATACTGACAAAAGTGCCCAACTTATTCCAACTGACCAGAAACAGGTGGCAAACAGTTTTCTAATCCTTTCTGAGCTGAGAAGTTTAAGATTTAATACTCGAGAGCTGCAGCAGCACAGGGCTCTGATTTTAATTGAAGGAAAGTGGGGGGAAAAATGTCGCAATAACCCTCTGCCCCCACGGCCATGTTGGAATAACAAACAAATAGCGGCAGCCGCTGTGCCGCCACGCCACCCATCAACATGCACGTAGCATCTTTCAAACTTCACCTCTTAACAGCAGATTTAGGAGGTTGACACTTCAAGGCCTTTGTGAGAGAACCGCTGCAATAAGCCCTTCAAATTTGCACTCTTTCACTCTCTAACAAGGAGATGGGCCAATATAGTGTGCATATAATGTCCTGTTAAAGTAATGCAGGCATGAAGGGTATTTATTTATAACAGTACAAAGCATTCTACTTAAAAAAAAGAAAAAAAAAGAAAAAAGTGGAGTAAAATCCCAGAATGTGCACACTCGTTCACAAAGGCATTAAGTCCTGATTATGTACTCTGTACATCCTAGACAGTTTTATCAGGGAATTCGCTGCACCTCGTCTGAATTATCAAGCATCTTGCTTTGAATCTGAAAAACAGGTTTCCTTATTAAAAAGAGGAGAGAAAGAAAAACAGATGCAAGCGGCATCTGTTGAGAAGCAGCAAAACATCTCACAAGTCAGATGAACCAGAGCGACTACTTACGGAGAAATCTCCACATCTACATTACTACACATTCTGGCTCTTATGGTGATTTGAACAGTCACCAAAAACTGACAAAAAGAAATAAAACTGTGGAGAGTGGAGCGTGAGGAATCCAGGTTGCAGGGTTCCAGCCTGAACACAACACACTGTAAGGCACTGAACT
>CM075020.1:17970515-17981912 GCA_037576675.1 Pangasius sanitwongsei | reverse complement strand
GTTGAGGTCAGGGCTCTGTGCAGGACACTCGAGTTCTTCCACTCCAACCTTCACACACCACGTCTTCATGGAGCTCGTTTTGTGCACAGGGGCATCGTCATGCTGGAACAGGTTTGGGCCTCTTAGTTCCAGTGAAGGGAAATGTTGTGTTCTAATGATACAGCATGCAAGGACATTCTATACAAGTGTATACTTCCAACTTCGAGGCAACAGTTTGGGGAAGAAGCACACGTGTGTCATGGTCAGGTGTCCACTAACCTTTATAGTGTATATGGCAAAGAAAGGAAGAGAAAATGGTGATTATGAAGTGGAAAATGGCTGTACCAGGTGATGGTAAAGAAAAGTGTATTGCAGATACTGCAAAATCAGTGATGTACCATGGTGAACTTGTTTCTCATGAGAAAAAGAAGACAAATGTGTCTCTCATTATGGGCTAGTTTCAGGTCTTGATGTGCGATTTTATTTTTTTAAGTAGTATTTGTGCTGGAAGCGTTGCAGAGACCTGGCAACACTGCCTGGGGGTCCCTGGACCCCACTTTGAGAATCACTAGTTTAAATGAACACACAAGCCTCCTCTGAAATACTGTATAACTCATTAACAGTCGGGGGGGGGGGAATCATGCAAAGCCTCTGTCTATTAAGAGGCACTTAAAAAGAGAAATAATCTTGCCTCTTTTTCTTCGTGTCTCATGTTGTAGTAACAAACACATTACAGGCATTATCAGCCACGAACGCCCTTATTAGGGCTGAAGGGTGTGTGTGTGTGTGTGTGTGTGTGTGTGTGTGTGTGTGTGTGTGTGTATTCAGGGAGCAGCGGAAATCTAATTAAAGAAGCAGCTTTAAAAAAGGGAATGGCCTAATGAGCATTATTAAAGCACATTCCAAATAATGTCGGAGAAACTTGCTCACTTAGCCACCCTGTCCCACTCATTAACACCAAAGCAAAGAGAAGATAACGAGACAATAACATAATCTGAGCCGTATTTATAACAGTTCAGATATTCTAATGAAGAGGCACAGCGTGTTAGAAAGCACGGCTGGCCTAGTTACCATTGCACACGCCCCGCCGCACTAATGCCTTTGTAGTACGTAGATGAAATAAGCGTCGTGATTCGAGTCCCCCCTCATCGCCCCCCCTGAACAGACACGGGTCATTCCAAACTTACACACATGTCAGTGCAGATGAAAAGAGAGGAAATATCTGTCTAATTATTTCCCTTTAAATACGTGCATTAAGGATTAAAATTCCTAATTAAGAGACAACAGAAACTGTCAGGCTCCTACACGGGTTATTGAGCACCGCACAGGCGCTTGCATAATTACACCGGTTTAATAGCTTGCCGAGTATGAGCAAGACACTTCGAGGTGGCGACTACTACACTTGCCAAAACTCGGCAATTAAACGGTAATCGGGAAGGAAAACAGAGTGAGCACTGTCCAAGTGAAAATCAAGAGTTTTACATACTTTGGAATGGAAAAAGCTCGGTCAGCTTGGTGTGAGTGGGCAAGGAAATTTAGCATAAAAAAAAAAAAAAAAAAAAAAAAAAAACCCAAAACACACAACAGATTCATTTTAAATGATTAACATCTCTATATGTACACAAATACACCAAACACTGAGTGAACAAGAATCCTCAAGAATGTCTTATATTCGACTTTCAATGTCTCTAATACACACCTATTTAAAACCTCTAGAAGGAGAGGAAGGAAGGAAGGAAGGAAGGAAGGAAGGAAGAGAAAAACAAAGAAACAAAAAAGGAATAAAGAAAGAAAAGATAAACAAAGAAAATAAAACTCAAGAAAGAAGGAAACCAGCAAAAAAAAAACAACAAAAACAAAGAAAAAAAGAAAGAAACTAGCAAAAAACAATAGAAACAAAGAAAGAAGGAAGGAAGAAAAAAAAATACCATGATAGACAACACCTAATTACTAAATATTAAGCATCTAAAGCCAATTACCAACAATTTCACACAACTGTTTAACAACAACATTGTTGTTAACCAACAATTTCCCTCAGGGATCAAAAACGTATTGTATCTACTGAATCCCAGTAAGATAAATAATACCTTTAACTTTCATTTCTGAGGGAAAATACCGGAAAAATCAAGAAAGAAACAAATTTGATTGTTTCATTGCTCCCAAGAATTTTTTCCCAATCGCTTCCAAGACCCTTCCCTCTCAAGAGCCAGTCATCAGAAGCGTTCGCAAAGCCGAGGTCAACGTGTGAACGTCGATAAGATGAAGGTAATGTTATATCTAACGGGATCGCTAACAGTGGTGCGAGTAAATGCATGAAGCTCTTTAATGAGACGGCTCGGTGTAGCACCGCTGCTTAAGCGGATCCTTAAACCTCTCTGTATGTAGACATGAAAAAAAAAAATGAGGACAGCTGAGGTTTGGTCGGGTAATTATGTAAGGAATAAAACACGATGGGGCGTGCTGTTAGA
Source organism: Pangasius sanitwongsei (assembly GCA_037576675.1). Classification (NCBI taxonomy): domain Eukaryota; kingdom Metazoa; phylum Chordata; class Actinopteri; order Siluriformes; family Pangasiidae; genus Pangasius; species Pangasius sanitwongsei. The sequence continues at coordinate 17,979,465 of CM075020.1, read as the reverse complement.
GGAAAATAATCAACAACGAAGGGGTGTGATGCCATGTCATCAGGTCCTGAAGTGTTTTATCGCTTTGATCCCACAGCAGTTTGGCCACGATTCCAATTTTTCTATCAAAAAACGTTAAGCTGTACATTTTATCCTTTTATAGTTATATCGTGGAACATCTAACTTATGTACCACTTATGGTACGGCAGCTTCTTTTCTCTCAAAGATAAAAAAAAAAAAGAATACAGGTTGTCATGTGAAGACTTTCCCGCAGCAGAAAACTTACTGACTGTTACAGATGCTGACACTGGAGACTCCTTCCATAGATGTTAAGTAAACATCTCCTTACAGAGAACGTGACTATTTGTCTCGGTTAATAACAGCGTGTTTTTTTAAATTGTTTATTATCCTTCTTAGGCTTTGTGGCACATCTGCAATAGAAACTCCGGTGAAGTAGTTGTTGCTATATAAATGATAAAGTATTGAAATGAGTGTTTTAATATAAACGTGGTATTTGTATTACAGCTGACGATACTGTACACTGCAGCATTAAAAGACATTACCAGATCGTTAATAACATTCTGTTATCCATCAGTCAATATAAAACAAAATGGTGTCATCGCTGATCTACACTGAAAAAAGGGAATGTGTGGTCGGGTCAGATGTAAGAGAAAACATTTATGTATTATAGGTAACGCACATTGTTCATTTGTGATTTCATTGCTTGTACTAAATTTGAACAATTATTTAATCTACTAGTCTGAATTCTATGGAGTGAGTGTGATATAACATCACCTCCTCGCAGTGCCAGAGTCCTGGGTTCGATCCTGAGCTCAATTTTATTCCAGGGCTTTGAAATTACATGAGCAAGTCATGGCAGCTGAATAAAAACAAACTGTGTTAAATGTCCATTCACGTGAACCAACGTACACATTTGAATTCAAGGTTTTTTTGTTTTTTTTTTCCCTTTGTGTAGAGTGTCAAAGCAAACTGGAGTCTCCAAAAAAAAAAAAAAATCACTGATGTACAATGTAACCCAGGGTTAAAAAGTGAAGTGAACAAATGCTTTCACCTTAAAAAGGAATTCAATCACGCTCTCTTTCAACTTTAATTGGAAAACTCGGCGACCCGCGAGCATTATATTTCACACTGACTGGAATGAACGTAACAGGGGTCTGTATCTAAGCTGCGACATAATGGTGTTCAACTCCATTAGGAAATATTGTCACCTGCTATTTTTTTTTCCACACATCTGTTCATGTAAAAGTGATGCAGCCGAGACGGTGCGGCCTGCTCAATGCTACAAAATAAGAAGCGGAAGGGTTAACAATTTCACAGGTTACTGGCCTACGTTCGTTCTCTAATTCAGTAGCTTTGCAAGCCTTTTCATTGCAAACACTTGCCAAAGATCTTGCCTGTGCTATGGGTCATGGTCACATGATAGAAGGAAGCAGATGAAGAGAGGATAGGAAAATAGGGATCGGGTAGTGAATAGAAACAGGAAGAGAGAGGGAGAAAGAGAGAGAGAGAGAGAGAGAGAGATAGAGAGGTAGAGGGTGTGACAGTTTTGCCTTTTCATCTTGAGTAGCCACGGAAAACCACTAAGGGTCCATTTCCTGAATTGTGTGTCTGTGTGTCATCAAAAACAGCGTTCAGGGACTGATATCAAGTAGCACTTTTAAACTAGGATGCCATAGTTCCACAGGAAATTTGAGGACATCTCGCTAGCGAGAGATTAAGATTAAGTTCACTATAATATATACAAGAAAATATAGACCAATTTTGCTGTTATTTCATGCAAAACCAAATAAAATCCACTGAAAATTCTAAGCTTTGAGAACAGAATTTCTATTTTTCTATATAGGCGCACTTCACTACAGCAGATGGTGGTGTCAAAATAAAAAAGTGCTCATATAACATTATATAAGGCAGAAAAGACACACTTATGCAAGTGAAAGAAATTTAAAGGTATAATTATCTCCATTGCAGCGCTGACATCGTGTCTGCTTCTTTCACGTCTTGAAACTATATTTACAAAGTCGGAGTGACATGAAAAGCCTAATTAAGATCGACTTGAGCAGCTTGATAAAGCAATGTCACGTCATTTTCACTGGCTCTTAAGCATGTTTCAGCCCATTTCGCACCCTGTTACACTAATTAACAGCTGAGACCACGACCGCATGAAATTACAGCCAACAAAATCGGCTGCTTAACAAAGGCGATTTTGACAGTTCTTGGACAGTCTAGAGGCTGGTGTAAGCATGACATCAAACAATAATTATGTCTGTCATCAAAAGCCTTTCCTCTGTACGTGGCGCGTGTTCGCGGTGACTCCGCCAAAGCAAGCGAACAGAAAAAGGGACAGCTCAAGCATGGAAAGTGTAACCTGGTGGTGACAGCTTTTCTGCACGGCTACAAGTGAGTCCCAACAAATTTCCCCACCAAAAAAATTTTTCTCTCTCTCTCTCTCCCGTACGGATGCAGTCAGATGTAGGAAAGAGAGCGTTGAGTGATTTGACAGCCAACGAGAAGACTTTTGTCACATCAAAGGAAGCAGACTGGCCAGTGTCAGGAGACACTGATGCATAACCAAAATGCATTACGTTCACTTCAGAAAATGACTACATATCCGTGTTGCCATCTTGTAGGAGCTGTCGAACGGCCGTAATCTCTCCGCAAAAGCAGATGGTTTAAAATGCACTGTGCCGGCGAACAATTCATTTCATTTGCACGTAATATGGAATTCAATGCCTGAGTTACTCTGACATCTGATGAGTCAAAACTTTCTGAGCCAATCTTAGTCTTCAAGAGCTTGAAGAAGAAGAAAAAAAATGTTCCACAGAACCGTTTAGCGTTTATCACCAGAAGGGACTCATGTATGTGTGTTACATATACATATATACACACATACACACGCACGCATATATACAGACACACTATCACACTATAGACTTGTCCAGCACGTCCCACAGATGCTCGATTGGATTGAGATCGGGGGAATTTGGAGTCAATACCTTGAACTCTGTCATGTTCCTCAAATCATTCCTGAACAGTTGCAGTGAGGCAGGGCGCATTATCCTGCTGAAACAGGCCACTGCCATTAGGGAATATTGTTGGCATGAAGTGGTGAACTTGGTCTGCAACAATGTTTAGGTAGGTGGTACGTGTCAAAGTAACATCCACATGAATGCCAGGACCCGAGGTTTCCCAGCAGAACATTGCCCAGAGCATCACACTGTCTCTATCAGCTTGCCTTCTTCCCATAGTGCATCCTGGTGCCATTCCTTCCCCAGATAAGCGACACACACACACACACACCCGGCCGTCCACATGATGGAAAAGAAAACGTGATTCATCAGACCAGGTCACCTTCTTCCATTGCTCCATGGCCCAGTTCTGATGCTCACGTGCCCATTGTAGGTGCTTTCGGTGGTGCAAGCTGTGATGCTCTGCGTGTCTGACACCTTTCTATCAGAGCCAGCATTCACTTTTTCAGCAGTTTGTGCTACAGTAGCTCTTCTGTGGGATCGGACCAGACGGACTAGCCTTCACTCCCCACACGCATCAGTGAGCCTTGGGGCCCATGACCCTGTCACCGGTTCACCGGTTGTCCTTCTTTGGACTGCTTTTGGTAGGAACTAACCACTGCATACCAGGAACACCCCACAAGACCTGCCGTTTTAGAGATGCTCTGATCCAGTTGTCCGGCCATCACAGTTTGGCCCTTGTCAAAGTCCCTCAGATCCTTACTCTTGCCCATTTTTCCTGCTTCCAACACATCAACTTTGAGAACTGACTGTTCACTTGCTGCCTAATATATCCCACCCCTTGACAGGTAATGTTATGGCTGATCAATACAAATATATACACAGTCATAAGTATTTGGACAGTGACACAATTTTTGTAATTCACCACATTTGAAATGAAGCAATCAAGATGTGGCTGAAGTGTAGACTTTCAGCTTTAATTCAAGGGGTTTAACAAAAATATTGCATTAGCCGTTTAGGAATTACAGCCATTTCATTTTCACAGGCTTAAAAAACATAACACCGAAAAGGAAGAGGAAAAATCGGTACAAAATCTTGCAGTCTTACGTCTTACAATTTTAAAGATTCAGTACAAAATTGTAGCGTCATCTCAGCTGCACCCACTACATGTTATTTTCAAAAAAAATTATCAACCAAAGAAGATTCCCCTGTTATCTGAGAAAAGTATGTTGTGGTATTTTACCACAATGCTGATATCAGATCATGATATTGCCTAGCTCTTTCAGTTTCTAGTTACAGTTCAGTGCCTTACAGTGTGTTGTGTTCAGGCTGGAACCCTGCAACCTGGATTCCTCACGCTCCACTCTCCACAGTCAAATCCATTGTGGTGGTGTATAAAGGCAAAATCACAAAAACTCTGTCTTTGTCCAAATACTTCTGGACCTGACTGTATGTATGTATGTATGTATATACACACACACACACACACACACAGTATTTGTGTCTGTGCTATTGGGAAGCTCTAAAATCTGAGTGTGTGTGTGTGTGTGTGTGTGTGTGTGTGTGTGTGTGTGTGTGTGTGTGTGTATAGAGTCACTTACTGCTGAATGCGCTCTAGTGGAAGAGGAAGCAGGTCTTCAAGCTTCAGCTTGTGGAACTCCGGTCTGGCCTCCTGAAGCTTCTTAAATCTTCTGAACGCTTTGCTTTTCTTCAGCTGCACCTGAGAAGAATCGAAAATAGAAGTTATTCAACAAAATTCAGCTATCAGGATATCACAGCAATTTAAATTCTTACTTCAGTGGTAACTCAGACACTTTACCAAAAAAATTAGGAGTGTCTGTAATGTCTATTGAAATACATTACACAACAAGCGCTGATGAATTTTCAATTCTGATTGGACAGAAGGTGTCGATTCATTTCCTGGAACTGCAGGTCTGAAGATAGTTCCATCCGTTACAAATGTGTGTGTGTAAAAAAAAAAAAAAAAAAAATTTATTTAAATGTTTATTTAAATGTTTTTCGGAAGGAGTCTCCAGTGCCAGCACTTTGTAACAGTCAGAGGTAACGCTGTAAGTTTCATCAGGACAGACGAGTTTGCCCTTTCCCGTTTCTCAGTAACATGACAAGCTATATTTTTTGTCTTATTAATTTCAAGAGAGAGAGGCTGGTGAGACAACTACTGTTCCCAGCCATCATAACGTAAGTAGCGACAAGAGCTAACTAGTTTTGTGGACGTTCCACAACATGACATGTAACTATAAACAGATAAAAAGTACAAGAAAATTGTTAGCTTTGACAAGCTGCTATAGCATAAGAGGAATAAAATACTGCTGTTATGGAAATATAATCCACTCTGGGGTGGTCACAGTAATTCCTCACCAGTGACACCACCCTGTCGCTGATGATTTTCCTACAACAGCACACCACGCAGAGCTTTAACCTCTCTGATGTAACTTTGCCCTCACTTACCTTCCCATACAGCTGGCTAAACTATGTCAAGCATGCTCTGATCATCTATACAGAGGTCGACATCAGCAGGAAAGACCACCAGCCATACACCAAACGCTAAACCTGGGTTTCTCATCAGAGCTTGATTTAAACCTGACTTTCGTTTCTACACCGCACTAAAATAAACACCGCCTACTGAATCAGTCTTCATTCTCAGGTGACACACGTCTAGTGTGGTGTAATGAGCACGGGGGGTTGACCGTGCACACCTGCTCGACTGGATTTTATGGCTGAGGCAGCCGGGGTCCTTCCTCTGCGAAGCCGAGAGACACTAAATCACTGGCATGTAGAAAGAGAAATCTTTTATTTGGGCTGGTGGAAGAGGTTCAAAGGTGTGAGGGCCTGGGAAAACCCTTCACATGGTCAAGCTGGTTTTGACATTTTTTCGACTATATACAGTGGGGTCCACAAGTCTGAGAGCTCTAGTGAAAATGTGTCCATTTTGCCTTCTTTTCTAATTTAATAATACAACAGTTTTCATTACGGATTATATTATTGACAACAACTTGAAAAAGTAGTGAAACGTGAAAAGTAGAATCTTTGAAACATTTACAGGAATTTCAGAGTTTCTTAGTATTTGGTTCGCCCCCTTTTTGCTTTAATGACAGTGTGCACTCGAGCTGGCATGGACTCCACAAGTTTGTCCAAAACCTTATGATGCATTTTAGATGAAACCCGTCAGAGTGTCGTCTGATCACACGCTTCACTGAAGAGATTAGACATGAGGAAAATCGGACCTTTTGTATAAAGCAGTTAACATGCTCGAGATCACACATTTGCTTCCATTTAAACAGGGACTTAGAAATAAGATATTATTAAAAGGATAATGCACATTTACTTTCTTTTGTTTGAAATATTTTGAAGTTCTAAAACCTTCGTTCTAATTGTATTTTATTATTCGAGATTTGGGAATTTTAGCAGAATTTTAGCCAAAACTTGATTTTCATCTTCTTTGGCTGCTTCCAGCCCAAAAAACATCCACAGCAACATCTGAGGGATTTTTCCAGGCTGCTACACAAATGTGTGGTTTTACAGGGTTATGAGATGACAGCGGGAATGGTAAGTGTAATTATTTTGGCTGATTTCAAAGCATGGAGAGGAAAGAGGGGAAAAAAAAAAAAAAAAAACAAAAAAAAAAACAGCTGCATGTGTACATATTTACCAAAATTCATAAGACTTATTTGTAAAGTAATTTATAATTGTAATTTAGATGTAATGCAAATTTGTAATTTTAAAGCCCAAGCGGATGTCAATTGGAAAAGTCTTAGTGTGGAATTTTAAAATTAAATATTTATAGCAGGATTTTGACTAGAATAAATCTGGTTACTGATAAAGGCCGCTGGTTTTGTCAGCACTTAATTTCACTGTGGACTAAACTGGACCCTTCTGTGCTAAAAGAAAAAGGTGTGGAAAACAGATTTTAATCTTTATCTCTTAGCAGAGAGAATTTGCCGAAAAGGCTGATTATGCCACTTAAACAAACTAACAACTAAACAAATATACACCTGGATGTAATAAGCTAATCCTAAGCCCTTGCATTAAACAAAAATAAATTCTGCCCTTGTATCTGTAAGAGATCCTTTATTAGCTCACCCCAAGTCAATGACACAGTGGTGATCTGGAGGGACAGATTGCCGGTGTGTGAGTCACACGTCAGGGCAAACATGCTGCTCTGTGTTCCTGCAATTACTGCCATGTAGGCCTGGTGGGGGAATCGATGCTAACTCGGTCCCGAATCGATGGGAATCAGTCAATTTGGCGCAGACATATCCCTCCTCTTAATTAAGACATTAATATCTGCAAAGCTCCAGGCTTCCCACGGATAAATAAGAGCAGATGTTAGTGATGCCTCAGCTCCGGGCTGAAAGGTGAGGGAAAACATTTGGAACATTTCTCCTCCTAAGACATGTTCGAGAATCACACTTTAATTTGATTCTGTCCAGCGTGGAAAAGGAGCCTGTCTGGTAGTTATCGCTAGCATTAGCATAGTGTGGTGATAATTCTTTAACTGCTACCTGATTTGGCTTAACAAGGAATCAGTCATCCATACACAGAGTGTAGGTGCCATACTGAAGGAGGAGCTAATTAGCAGAGAGAGAGGGAGGGAGAGGGAGAGAGAGAGAGAGAGAAAGATTCCCTATTGCACTTTTTTGGGGGGGCCAATTGACGGAGGCTGCCCACTTAAGTCAGGCCTAATGAGACGGGAGTGCTGGACTTAATGGTACCACTGGGCTTTGCCTGAGAGAGATCTGTTTGCACAGGGTGTCATCCACCAGCCTTAATCAGGTAGGTGGTGACGTTATTTTTTTTTTTAATCGCTCCAAACGTCAATCATTTTGAGTGGCGATCTTTGAATTACTGACCCAACAGTGAATTCTCTTTTCTTTTGCACAATGGGAGGAAAAAAAAAAAAAATTTGTCATTGATGAGCAACGATCCAAAGGTTTAATAAGTTCAGACTAATTAGAGCCGGAGAATGATGTACTGTCAATCTCACATATTACCATAGATCTATAACAAATACATATTTATGAATGTATATAGACAGGCGTGACCACAAAGTTCCACAACAGATGACCCCCTTTCAAAAGACAAAACCAATTCACAGTGAAGCTGAAACTATAATGGACAGAATTCAGCTTTGGAAATCGTATGCAGCTCATTTAAGAGCGCAAAATTTGTTGGAAAGAACACAGGCCTGCCTGAACTTACTGCGAGGGTCTTCTTCGCTGTTTGGAAGTTGTCGACGTAGGTAGTGTAGAAATGCAGGTGAGGGCAGAACTGGTCAAATCCGACACCAAACTTGCCGTCCTCCAGATGGCCAAGCAGCGTCCTGGTTCGAGCACAAAACATCTTTTTACGGCATTTAGGAGAAGTCCTTATCCAGAGCGACTAACTGTGAGACTAAGTGCTTTATAGTCGCTAATCCAAACACAACCTCGCCCTACTACAAGGTGACACTGAAACATTTTCTAATATAAATGGTTCTGAAAAAAACTACACAGACTTTCCTGAACTGAAATGTGCTTTTCTTTTAGTTATCTATATAGAACAGTATAGCATTTTTAAAGTGAAAAAGGGTGAAAACTGCATTTAAAGTTTAGATTTCGACTACAGCGCAGCAGCATGGCGGACATTTTGACAGCCAGTATCTGATTACAGAGTGTCCGTTTCACTACAGCATGAAGCTATCCAGCAACCTGATCAAAACCTGGCATTCACTGCATGAGAAAATTACACTTAACCAGCAAGGTTTTCAGACATCTTTAAGCAGACTGATGGTTTTTAACCACCATGTTTGTTAAACTGGCTCCTTACAAAACACGAACTCTGCAGGAGGACAGCCTTGGCAACGTATGTAATTAACAAGTAAGTAAAAACAACTGCATGTCATTTTGGTGAAATATACAGTCAGGTCCATAAATATTGGGACATCGACACAATTCTAACATTTTTGGCTCTATACACCACCACAA
>CM075020.1:17935075-17956874 GCA_037576675.1 Pangasius sanitwongsei | reverse complement strand
ATCACCGCTGTTCCCAACAACCAATCACCGATCACCGCTGTTCCCAACAACCAATCACCGATCACCGCTGTTCCCAACAACCAATCACCGATCACCGCTGTTCCCAAAACCAACCACCTATCACCGCTGTTCCCAAAACCAACCACCGATCACCGCTGTTCCCAACAACCAATCTCCGATCACCGCTGTTCCCAACAACCAATCACTGATCACCACTGTTCCCAACAACCAATCACTGATCACCGCTGTTCCCAAAACCAACCACCGATCACCGCTGTTTGTCCCAACCGCACACTTCTTCATTTTACACTCCCTTCTTTGCTACATTTAGAGGTCATTAAAGCCAGTTACTGATATCTGTAACCATTTCTCTTGTGCCTGCTTCCTGACTTCTCACCAGCACTGATTCATTTCTGTCTGTGTCATTGAAAGAAATGATAGTATTTTGTAAACATATAAAGAGTAGGTTTGACCCTATTTTGTAAATTCACATGGTTTGTGGTGCCATGACCAAAGACGACTTCTTTCTAAGAGAAAGACGTTATCATCTATTATTTTCTATTCTGATCAAACTCAAACCTCAAAACTTGTATTATGGCAGTATTCTGTTGTAAAATCTAACACCTTTTTATATGCAAATGATCATGACGAACGAACAAATATGCAAATTAGGCTCTTACGTCATCTGGCAACTTCTGAGCACATTTTAGCTACTTTGCCCTGAAAAGGAGTTGTGATTACTGGATGTTCATCACTCCAGCAGTTTCAGAGCCGTGTACAGTCTGTGCCAAGGCACAGTGAAGATGTTCTGGAGGCTTCTTTCATCCGTCACCTGTCTGGATTGAGCTAGTTTTGAGGAATGTTGTTAGCACACCCACTGAAATCACCAGACAGATGAATATGTACACTATCCAGCCGATCTCCTGCCCTTTGTCCTGCAGATAAATCCATCTACATGATAAGAAGTGACCTATTCAGTACGGCCCTATTGGAGGATTACTTATTTGTGTTTACTACCACGAGGTAAAGATATAAAGTGAAAAATGGCACGGGTTTTTAACCAAAAAACAACTTATTTAAATAAACGTAAAGCATAATAAATGCAACCTTTCCGTATTCGTTTGTAAAGTTATGTAATATAATAAACAGTGACTAACCTGACAAAGTGTATCCTTTTCAAATTGAATCCAGGCGGTCTTTTTTCTAGTCTAGGAATTTCCGGGTTTACGTCGATTTCTATTGGCTCCCGGGTGACGACGTCTTGACGTCACGAGGAGCGTCCTGGGATCCGGCGGTCCTACATGGATGCCATTCTGTCTCTGAAAATTATTAATAATAATAATAATAACAATAATAATAATAATAATAATAATCATTATTATTATTATAATTAGTAGTAGTAATATTTATTATTATTAGTAGTAATATTTATTATTAGTAGTAGTGGGGGTCACGGTGCACATCCCAGAGTTGGGGGTTCGGTTCCTGCCTCTGCATGTGTGCGTGGAGTTTTCATGATCTCCCTGTTTCCTCCAGGTATTCCGGTTTCCTCCCCCAGTCCAAAATGAAGTGACTTGTGGCCAAGTATGGTGACCTATACTCGGAATTTGTGCTCTGCATTTAATCCATTGCACACACAGTAGTGAACACACACCCGGAGCAGTGGGCAGCCTATTTTTGCTGCGGGGAGCAGTTTGGGGGTTCGGTGCCTTGCTCAAGGGTCTCACCTCAGTTGTGGTACAAGTCCGACCACGGCTGCCCCCAAGACATGCGTTGTCGGCTGATTGGGATCTCTAAACTGTCTATAGTGAGTGAATGGGTGTGTGAGATTGTGCCCTGCGATGGGTTGGCACCCCGTCCATGGTGTCCCCTGCCTTGTGCCCTGAGTCCCCTGGGATAGACTCCAGATAAGATAAGATAAGATGTACCTTTATTGATCCCCGTAGGGGAAATTCAGTTAACACTGAACTGAACTTCAGGCCCCCTGTGACCCGGTGTTTAATAAGTGGAACAACTTACAGGAACACTTAAAGCTTACTGTGCTCCCATCGCTGGTCGTATTTACGGCACTTTTGAGTACAGCCATATTGGAAGGTGCTCCTGCGATACTTGACTGTTTTACTGTGTATTTTTCTATTTCTTTTGATTGATTTTTATTTTTCCATTAATTCTTCCCATCTGGTGTTTTTTTTTATTTATTTATTATTATTTTGTTGTTGTTGTTGTTGTTTGTTTGCTTAATTGTTGTTGTTGTGTTAATTGTTGTCGTGTCTTTCACTGCCTTCTTGGCCAGGTCACTCTTGTAAAAGAGATTTTATCTCAATGAGTTTTTATCCTGGTTAAATAAAGGTTACTACTATAAGCTAACTATACAGAAAATGGATGGATGGAGAGCGTTGTGGCCTAACCACTAGTCCTCCATCGACCCAGCAGTAGTACTTATTATTATTAGTAGTAGTAGTAGTAGTAGTAGTGTTTATTATTATTATTATTATTATTATTATTATTATTATTGGTAGTAGAAGTAGTAGTATATACATAATAGAACCCCCAGTGGTCCGTAAAGCATACCCATTGATTTTGTTACAGTGCTGGAATAGGTTTAATCTAAACTTCAATATCTCAGAAACAATAAATATAAATAATTAGGACCTAATGTGTTCTGCTGACTGAAATTTTAGGAAATTTATTTTAAAGCTAAAGGGATCCCTAGATGCAAAAAGTTTGAAAAGCAGTGTCTTAATCCACAGTCTTATAGGCAGAGAAGTTCAGCAGTGATCTGCTGTACAAAGTCAAACTGTGAATTACACAATAACATTCATGAGGAGAAAAAGGAGAGACAAGACAGATAATGCCAAATTATAACGTCTTTTTTAGCTCATGTTCATTTTCAAGCCAGCAGCTAGGAGAATTGGCACTTGGTTTGGAACAAAACATTAATTAGCCTTCTTGTAGAACTTGTTATTTTGCCATCTTTAGCTCAGCTTTGTAGCTATATAGAATAAAGGATAATATGTTAGCAAAGACATTTTCTTGACCCCCTGTTGTAAGAGTGTTTAATAAGTCGGTCAAGGATCTGACCTCAAGCAAGCTGAGAGAATATAACACCTTTTTGCAAGCAGTATTGGTAAGTAGCTAGTTAGCTTTTCGTTTTGGAGACTAAAATAATCGACAAGCCTGTAGTATGGATCAGGGAAGTTGTACATTTCATCTAATAAAGCGGCAAGTCTAGATTAGCCTCGACTTGATCCGTAATATTTATAGTCATATGATGAAATTAAAGAAAAGATCCACCCTGAAAGACTTGCTTATTTATCTTAATATTAACATGTGATCTTCAGTTTTTTTATAATGCAGTTTTTTTTTTGTTTAAACTTCTTTCATCGACATGTTGGTCATTTTCCTTTTTGTTGATGGTTTTGTACGTTTCCCAGAATGCCGCTTGAATACTTGCTGAGAGTGATGCAGTGGGATTTAGTTCTTTACTCTGTCCTGCTGTCTCACTTCCTCCAAAGCTTCACTGTTCACAGGTGTGTGTGTGTGTGTGTGTCAGACCCCCCCTTTAAAGTTAAAAGCTTATCCTTTCACATCATCATATTTCTGACCCAGACACCCCAAATACCCACAAACACACAAGCAAACCCTAGTAACTCACATTAGCAGGAACACTGACATCTAGTGTTGTCTGTATGAAGGTAACCAACCTACACACCATATTTCAGCATAAACACATTTTGTTTTGGACCAAAACACACTTTATATTATGCTCCTCTTCTGTCTGCAGTAAAGCATACTGTTAATATGTGAATTGAATTGAAGACTAAGATGCACAGCCTTGATGGTGTTCATTACACACACCTCGTACAGCAGGATTTAGAGTTTTGTCTGCAAAATGTCACACGTGAGGCTAATGTTGGGACTGTGTCCTCGAGTAATGGTTGTTCTAATATCTCTGCATCGAATGAAAACCAGATCACATCTAAAATGTCAGTGTCAGGAGTAATAACATCATTGTGACCAAAATATAAAATCTCCCAAATATATCTCTCATAAAACATGCAAAAGACACAGCAGCTGCAGTAGTAAATACAGGTATTTACCGTCTTATGACCTGTAAGTTCCCTTGAAGCAAAGACGTATTTGATATCTGCCACTGTTAAGATATTAAAGTACTAAAAGTTGCCGGACTGACAATAAAAAGCATGCTTTGGGAGACATTTATTACAATGTGCGATGATCTTGTTAAGATCCCCATTTATTTATTTATTTGTTTGTTTGTTTATGTATTTATTTAATCATGTTTCCAGAACATTTGGTATTATAATAATTGGCCCCAGAACAGACCTGTGCAAATTAGGCCCATTTTGCCTGCAGGCTACTGAGGCATGCACAGTGAGAGACACACCACAGACAAAGGGTCTTTTTCACCTGAGGAGAGAGGAGAGGAAGGGAAAAACTGGTACTGGAGTCAATAATCTACACAAGTAAAGCAACTCTCCAAGGTTTTTCAGACCCGTGGTGCATTATTTATCCTCACCATTGCCAGAGGACTCTTAATTGACCCTTGCTCAACGCAAAAACTTCGCGAGATGAAAGAATGCAGTGTTTTGTAGTGCAACTTTTTGAGTCCTCTCACTCCAGTCCAATAATATTGAATTTCAGCTTATGAATCATTCAGAAGAATAAGTGAAGGTAACCCTGCGCTTGCAGATGTCATGAGCAGCAGTGCTGCAGCTCCAAAACACACTTAATTACTCGAAACCAAAAACAAATCCAGGCTTTTTAATCACCATTTCACTTATAGCCTTGTCATGTCACAGGACTTGACACACAGGACTAGGGGGTGTTAATATTTTTTCTAAGCTAATGTAATAAAAGCGAAATGTGGCCTTTTGTAGGAGGCTTACGATGAAATGGAATGAGAAAATGCTGGTAGAAGAATTTCAAAAGCAATTTGCAGGAATGGTCCGGTGTCTAGATTTAGTGACCCTGATTAAAGCCAGCCGCAAACTAAGTCTCTAAACGTATCACTGTTATAGCATACAAGAATGCAAAACAATTTGCTCATTAACTTGCAGTCCCAAAAGTGGTGTGCTTTCAAAAAAAAAAAAAAAAAATACCTGTGACCTTTTTATAGGGAAGGAGTGTGGACTACATAAGACTCCACAGTGACTACAGGGAACTGGACTGGTAGAACGGCACTATATAACTATCTAAATGAATAACAACAGCAATACTACTGCTAATTATTATTATTATTATTACTAATCTATTTAACACAACCAATTTTATGCTTTACAATCAGATGAATCACTGAATTCAGAAATATTTTGCAAGGTTTTGGTAACATTTAATAATCAAAATATGTAATAATAAGCTCCTGTGCTTTCTGTATATGGTCAACATAACGTATATAGCTTTGGGCAAAGTCAAGCTAAGCAAGCTACTTTAAGATATACAGTTTGTAGCTAAAGTCAACATATCCATCAGCGAAATGTTCTTAGCTACGCTGCAAGCTACGTGGCGAACTTAGCGTAAGTACATTGAAACTGGTGTCTTTTTTCATTATTATATATAATAATTAAAATAAGCTGCCTTGTGAGCCATTTGTCTATATATAGTACATGTATCTAAAAAAGCAATGGCAAAGGCAAAGAGTGCTAAGTGTGTTAAAAGCAGATTGTGAATAAGAGTCCTGGGATGAGCACAGGACAGTCTTTATGATTACAGCAGCAGTTGTTAGGTACAAATCTACAGTATCCAGGTGAGATGATCATCTGAAGCATGAGTGAGAAGTGCAGTCTTTTGGGTAGGAACTATCCATAGCAGCGGAAGGTGAGCGCAAGTGCAGAAAGCTTCAAGCTGAAAGAAGAGAAAAGTCGCTCCATTTTTACAGGGACGTACACCCCGGCTGCCCCTTGGCTCCCTCTGAAACCATGGCAGTACAAGTCACAGAAAATGTGAACGTAGGGTGAAAGAATCCAACTGAGCAGACGGACGTAACCTGGCCTGGCAATGGCGCTCTTTCAGTTTCTTTCAATCCAAAGAATCCAGACAGTTCTCATTAGCTGTTCAGGCTCTCTGTTTTCCTCATGTTAGTGTCAGAGGGAGTGGAGTTGCTGGCAGCCACTAAACTTGAGTCAGTTGTGCAAATGCTGGTGATCTAATTGCTACAGTCCGATCTTGGAAATAAAAATATAAAAGTGACATTCATGAATATTAGCAGTGTAACACAATGCCGCTATCTCTATCTGTATCTGTATCCGAATCTTTCGTACCTGGGTGTGGCCAAAACCTGAAAAACCTTTTGTTCTTTGAAGAAGAGATGTTCACGAGACTGTTTTGTTTTAAACTCCGCTTGTACAGTTATTATTTTTGTTTGTACCTGCCTACGATTTTTTTCAGTTTACTTGTTTTTTTGTTTTTTTTTCCAAAAATATCCAACTGCTCACCTGCTTGTAATTAAAAACCTTCTGCTCATGCGACTTTTTTCTTGCATCCCAAGATGCACACCTCTAGTCTCAACCAGATGCCCTGTGAACGTTTCTGGAAAGCTTTCTAAAAAAAAAAATAAAAAAATAAAAATGCATAGAACCCCTTCAGTTTGTATTTGCATTATATTTCTATAATTTCTAATATATTATATTTCTATATTTGACACATTATCTGCTCATTCTGAATAACGTGTGCGCATTCGGTAACATCGTTAATGTATATGTATGTTTATTACAAATTTTACTAATGTTTTTTGACGGTTTATATTTTAATTTGTATGTCTTGAAATTGGAAAAACGTGGATTAGTGTCTCCGTATTTACTTTTGATATTCAGTAGTCGAATTGCATGTTTTAAAGTTATAGTCAGTGATTCTGGTGAAAGCTAGCTGAAGCATTGGAAGTCAAAAAAATACAGCCTTTCCTTCAGCTTTACCCCCCAAAAAAACACACGGAAACTTAGAAACAGTGGTGAGATGTTTTAATAAACACCAAGGATAGATTTTTTTTTTTTTCCCAAAATATAAAATAAAACAAATGCAATTTTTTTTTTTACTGTACAGTTTTATTAAAAGTAGGTCCACTAAAAGAATAGGAGAAAAATTGTAACAGCACAATTAATGCTGCGATTAAATTAAAACGAGTGTTTGGCCCTGGGGGGAAAAAAATAATCATCAGGTGCAAATTAATAGATACACAAAAATGGAGTGACTCTCCAGTTGAGGAGGGCCATTGAAAAAGTGTAGTGCTTGCAAAACCCAGTGGTTTTCATGGATAATGATAAACTGTCATGGCTGCAATTACCACAACTGCAGGATGGCTTAGTTTTATGCGTGTCAATGAGGTTTGCTCCTAATTGACGATGGGGGACGCTAACTCTCTTGAAAGCTGTCATTCAGCCATCAAGCATTAGAATGAGTGGGTATTGAATTTGTGTGCGGTGTGCACAGCGTTTGGGAATCGCCTGTATTGTGCTTATGACATGGTGACGTCCATCACTGTTGCATTTGTCATAGTTGGCCACTTTTGGGAATGGAAATCAGAAGGGGAAACTTTTTTTGTAAAAAGCAGCATTCCATGCAGGGAGAAGGCCGCCTGTCACACTCTCACTAGAAAACAAATCTGAAGTTAAACTCTTAAAATGACATTATGTGTCTGTGCTGCTTGTTAACTGTGGGAGGAAGAGTGTGAATGTGTGCCAATGTTTAAGAGCTGTGCTCGGTGCATCCCTGCATGTTGTGGCCTTAGCATTATATGGTTCTATCCCTTATTTATTCTTTACCCAGATAGATCCTTATGACACTAAGGTCAACATGGGTTTAAGCAGAACATCCATATTTGGGAGGAGTATTCGGGTTGAGCTTGTCTAAGCGCTGATACAGGGCCAGATCCAAGTTTCTAAGCGTTTTCAAACGATTTACTTTCTGCCTTGCTTTGTGTAGGTGGATAAATTCACTTATATCAGTTATATACTTGGATATGGTTACATGACATTCAACTCAACTACAGTCATCCACTTTTCGTGACGGAGCTTCTTGAGTTTGACATTTCAGAAACATCTGCATATTTTTAATGTACAGAAAAAATACTTACTGCGCGCTTTGTGTGTGTGTGTGTGTGTGTGTGTGTGTGTATGTGGACTTTTTTGTTTTTTATGGACATATGGATCAAGATTTGAAAGGCGACCTATAGCATAGCCTACAGCAAGCAGTTAAATGAGCACTCATTTAAATGTAAAAAGTCCCTTCACTTGTGTGCCTTCTTGCTGTACCAACTTCTCTCTAACAGGGTGTTAGCTTGATGGTATTCTTAGACCCTGTGCTGTTGTACTCGAATGAGGTTATGTTCTTGATGGAGGCTACAGAGCACTTCTGGAAGTTGCTCTGGATAAGGGCGTCTGCTAAACGAGGCAAAAGTAAATGTACAATAACCTGGTGACCTTTAACTATCTCTGAGCAGCTCGTGAGAGTGACAACGGCATTGCAGTCACCAGAAGGCGGCTGGTATAAATAGATTAATAGAGCTAAGCCTCTCCCCATCTTTCAAATAGAAAAAGGTATCAATATATAACATTTCATTCTGGCATCCGCATCTGATTAGTGCTGTTGACAAATGTCTTTTTCGGAACAAAAAAGCGCAACTGCACCACAAATAGTCGTAAGAAAAACTACACAGAATGGTATGAAGAAGCGAGGCTGGAGCTGACTTCTTTCTAGCCCAGACTGTAGAGTCATGCACCCTATCAGTGACATTTGTGTCCAGGCTACAGTGATACCCCCTAGATCTAATCTCTATTTGGGCTGATATTTTTCACACATCCATAACACGTAATCATTGGTGATTGAGAAGACGCAAGTGAAATACAGTTGTGGGTGTAATGAACAAGAAACAGGTGGATTATTTACTCTACCATATCTTTTTTCCAAAACGTGTTTGGAGGAGAAACTATAAGTAGAATAAGCACACACTGTCTGATCAAAATGCAATGTACATAAATAGAGAAAATAGCCAGAACATGTTTGGTATTTAGAGGAAGCACGGCAACAACCCAGTAGAGAATTAGCTACGTGAAACATTAAAAAAAAAAAAAATAGAAATCACAAATGTAGCTGCATATCTCTTAAAGACAGATGGGTGGCTACATTTCTGATTTCTATTTTTGTGTGTGCGTGTAACAGTGTAGATCTTTTGGATTCACTAATTACCCTTTATCATACAAAACTATGGTTAATTAAACAGTCCCTTGTATAGTGTTTAACAAAGACCTCACTTCTTATGGATGAATGGTTTCTGACATGAAATAACACCTTTAGCGTACAGCCAGATGGTGGAAGGGAAAGTCCAGCCTGAGAAGTGACACCCAGAACCAGTTTCATTAAACAGTTACTGTTACTGAATTGTCCAGTAGCCATGATGATGTTGGTGAGAGATGGAATGTGTGGATAAATCAGTAGCCCTGATCCCTGAGACAGCAGAGTTCATGTCTGAGCTATTAGCTTTTTATTCGTGTTTGCTCGGCAGACAAGTAGGTTCAACGATGTATCTGTATGTGTACTCCGATTTAAACCTGCAGTGGACATTTTTAAATGACTCATACCACTATGCATCTGGAAACATTGGGAAACACTGGGACAAGAAACCCAGAGGTAGAAATACTAGCACTGTCGGCATGGTTTGTTAATTCCGGCTCTGACCTTTCATAATTGGTCTTAACCAAAGATGTGTGCGGGATTGAATTTTTAATCCCGCTTGTGCAGTTATTATTTTTGTTTGTGCCTGCCGGCAATATTTCTGGTTGGTTCGATTTTTCCAAAATATAAAAAAAAACTAGCAGCGTAATTCAAACCACCGCGATCCAGACCAGGCAGTTACTAAGGATGAATGAAGGAGTGATGTAAATGCTTTGCACAGCGCAGAACGGTTCATGGTTTTTGTTTGTCCTGCAAGCTTCATATCTGACTGCTCATGTGCAGATTTCACAGACATGAATGTGGAAATAAAACCTCCAGCTCTCTGCTGCATCCCGTGGGATCCCAGAACACCACGGCTCATAGCCGCAACATTCGCCAATGACTTTGTCGAGTGCTACATCAAAAAACCTCATCAGGAGAGGATAAGGACTATGGCTATCACTTAACTAGCTGACTTGCTGACCATATGTTAATACATTCCATTAGCTACATTTTTTTTAGCCTAGTTACGTAGGTTTCCAGGCAACCAAAATACGGGAGCTTTTACTTGCCCAATGGGCTAGTAGTTAAAATTAAATTAATTATTTTCAAAATGACATTAATTATAATAAAAATGGCAAGTCTTTGAGATCTTGGGAAAGAGTGGTAATTTCTAAAAGCAATTTCATATGGGATTTTTTTTTTCATATGGGTAATTTTTTTTTATGTTATTTAGAAGTCATTTTGAAGTGATAAAAGCAGTCCAACATTGTTTCTCTGATTGTTTTATAAAAGCTGGAGCATTCCAACAGCATTAGCACAAGTAAACAGACAAGAAGCAGTTGATTCATTTCACCGCATCCTTATTTTTAGCTTTCTTTTACCTCATTACAATGCATTTATCCTCCTGAGATACTCTGTCTTTTATTTCAAAGTGATTCTATGCAAAGAAGGCCTGGGTGTGCTCTTGTTTCATTTGAACATATTATTAGCACTCTGCCGTTCCTGATATGCCTGTTTTAATTATCGCAGTTCGCCTACTTCACATGTGACTTCACAGTGTAAACACAGTACACAGAAAAGATCCACAAAATATCTTTATTCTTTCTGACTGCTGAAAATCAAATGTCTCTGTGAAAACAAATGTGCTGGAAATTTCACCTAAATGCATTTTAGCAGGACTTCAGGACAAATAGCCCGTCTTATTCCTGCACTCTTTTGTGCACTTTAGGTCACACACAGTCGCTAATGTTTCCTGTATGTATGAAAGATAACATGTAGGTTGCAAGGTGGTTAATTAACTGAGCGGTCTCAAAAGGCCGTCCTCGGGGATCTGAGTCACAGATGGTTACCATGTTTCAAAAGACTTTGCCTCTGCCAGAGTTTACAGAGCCTGGAGTTGTAGCTGAACCTTCAGTACGCTGTGGGACACTTTGTCTTAATAATTCTTTATGAAACAGACTTGTATACATTAATATTAAAACCATTTGTGCATTTTTAACAATCTTTTATATGCTGCAGGCTTTATAGACACAATCATATTCTTAATCCTTGTTGAGAAAGTATTTAATGCAGTACCTTTAGGTCTTTCAGTGCATGTGTGTTCAGAAGGAAATCATTTCAGCATTTGTGTAGGTTTTAACGTCTAAAACAGCATACTTCATTTGTTTACACTAATCCCGTTGTGAATTAGGTTTAATGCCATCCTGCAAGACTTCATGCAAAAGCAGTATTGTCTGTACATGAGATGTTTTGCTGAAAACCCAGGCTGTTGATTGGCAGCACCGTTCACTGGGTGAAATGTGATGACAGCATTGTGTGCAGGTCAGCCTACTTATTGCCATGAGCCGTGTTTGCAACATTACCCTTCTCTCTTGTTTTCCTCGATGCACAGCCAGAAACAAGGTGCCTCCTCTTTCTAATGATTTCTCCCAGGCTCCCCGTACCTCTCCATGGCTAATTCCCCCCAGTGCGCTCTACGCTTTTAAACTCAGCAGAAAGCCTATTTACCCACAAATTAAAGTATAGCATCAGTGAGGCGCCGGTTTCCAGTGCATTCGGGGAAAAAAAAACAGGGCAATTACTTGGAAAGAGCGCACCATGGGAATAGTGCTCATTGCGGGAGTGTGGGTGCGAGAGCCGAGCCGGCACGAGCAGACACCATCTCTGAGCTTACACTGAGATGGAAAGAGGAAGACACGCTGCAGTATGCAGAAGAAAAAAAAAACTTCTTTCCTGAAGTCAAAGGGAACTGGCACATCCCCAAAAGCCTAAAGAAGGTGGAAAAGAAAGAGAATTTTTGGGGGGGGGAAGCCTTGCAGGTTCATTACATCATGGGCATGGAAAGCAACATTCCAGCTTAGGACATCCTGGTTCCAGTGGGGATTTCTTTGTTGCCTTTGTTTTGGGTGTAGATGTGCAACCTCCTGGGACATAACGGGAAAGAAGGGATTGTGGGACGATGGGGAAATGGTGTGAACCTCATTTTCATGAGTTTTTATCATTTTTCATACTTCCACTCCCACAGCCCGCTTCTACTCTTGTTCGATGCAATGGGAAAAAAGGAAAAAAGGGGAAAAATAGTTTCTTGCTGAAGTTTCCTTTGGAAAAGTCTGGCTTTGGGGAGAAACACCTTACAGCAAGGCTAACATTCAGGAAATGGGAGAAAAGTGGAAAAGTGGAAAGAGCATACCTAAAGTACCATAAGTCATCTGGAACACTTTGACTAAAAACTGACTAGGAATAGTAGTAATCAGGGATGTCGCGATACCACTTTTTCTTTTCAGATACTGATACAAAAAAACTAAAATCTTGACTATCAACTGATACTGATACCGATACCCATGCGATATTCTTTTCTTCATAACTACTCAGCTTTTCTGAAGTCCTTCACAGTTAATCTCCTTCACACAAAAATCACTTGCATTGTAAATGTAGTACATATAATAAAGTGGATATATAATCAAATGAATCCTAACAAAAGCAAAAAAAAAAATCCAAAAATAATTTATCTTTCCAAACTTTATTCCAATCTTTGCCATTTGTTACAGCTTCTGATATCCGATATGTTTTCTCCGATATCCGATCCACCATTTTTTTGCTGGTATTGGAACAATACCGATACTATTGGCCCTCTAGTAGAAGTATAATTGAAGTATTGCAGTCATTTTGAATTTTATTTACCACGGCTATACACTCACCATCCACTTTATTAGGAACACCTGAGTACTGGCTCATTCCTGCAATCATGCAATCAGCCAATAATATATGGCAGCAGCAGCACAATGCATAAACTGGACAGTTGAAAATTGGAGAAACATCACCTTGATGTGAACATTAACTGAAACTCTTGACCTGTTTCCCCATACTTTTATGCGTTGTACGGTTGCCACATGATTGGCAGATTGGATAATTGTGTGAATGTGCGTGTGTACAGGTGTTCCTAATAAAGTGAATGTATTTGCAGGTAAAACCTGCTGCGAAACTGATAATGAGGGAGAAATTTGTCACCACTCACTTCTCCTCAACCTCATTACAGACATATAACTCCATTACATATCCTGCGTTTGCAATTTGCAACTTGTAACGTCTCTTTCCTGTTTAATATAATTTACTTTAGATGTAGGGTTGAAGGTCATTTTTGAAACCAGCATTTTGCAGGCAAAAATTGTACTTCTTAAGGAAATCGTACTTGTACTTCTTTTTATGGTTGAAAATGAAATTGTGCCAAATATCCCATATTTTCATTCCTTCCTTCATCTTCAGTAACCTTGTTACTCTGGTCTGGGTTGCGGTGGATCCGGAGCCTATCCTGTGAACACATACTCCCTGGGTGGGACACCAGTCCATCACCGGGTGCCATTCACACACTCATTCACACACACACTCACACTTATGGGCAATTTACAGCAGCCAATACACCTACCAGCATGTTATTCGGAGGTAGGAGGAAACCAGAGAACTCTGGAGGAAACCCACAGACACATGGAGAATGTGCAGAACTCTATACATACAGCGTATACATAAGCGGTTGCTGTACCACCGTGCTGGCTGTCTCATATTTTAAGCTCAAAATATCACTCATTGCCTGTGCTTTTCATTTTCCGTTTTCATTTCTGCTTTCATAATTCTGGGTGCTAATAATTATGGAGTTTGGATGTATATATATTCTGTGCTTGGCTTCCTATTTCATCAAGATTCTAAGGATGTTTTCAGTTTGTGTTTGCATGTTTTTAAAGTTATCTATCTTCGATTTGCTCCATTTATTAAGCTACATTTTTCTTGTTTTTTCTGCCATCACTTAGGAATACAATATTCCCTGAACCCTGAAGTTTGAGCCAGGAATCTATAGCAGATTATATCATATCTATTGAAGCTAAACTAACACAGATCTAACTTTCTATTTTCTAATGAAAACATCAAGGTACATAATTGAAGACTTCAGTTTGATTTAAACTTATAAAAGCAAGTGAGATCTAGGCTCTCCATTGAGAAACATGCCATTGAAATGCGCTATTCACTGAACTTCCTTTTTGACTCAGGACATTCATTCTCTTTCCCAGAGAAAAAGGCAAGATTGAAATATTTATTTACAATTATAGCTCATTCTAGGTGCCACGTAATATAGCTACCGTATAGGAACATGTATGATGCAGCATGGTAGTTAACTGATTCCTTAGTCTTTGTCCTGACTTCCGGAAAGATCTGTGTACAAGCACAGCGGCTGGAATATGCAAAAAGAAAGAAAAATCAAGGATTCCTTTATGCCTGCATCACTGGCCTTACCATCCCTTTAGCCACTTTGCCATTGACTCAAATTATATATCTGGTAACCCTAGTGCCCTCTGTTCAGATAGCTTTTGACTGTAATAAATTGCCTTCTGAGTTTGTACCTCATAAATGGCTCTTAAATCGAGATCTAGAGTGGTCTGATGATGTTTTAATTGTAACTCGCAGAATGTATTAACCGTGACCTACAGGCTTTTTGTGGCAGTTTCCATTCAATATGTATGTGTGTTCCGACACTTTGGGGTTTAAAAAGGTTAATTAACCTCTGGTGGTGGACCTTTCCTTTGCACTTAAGTTGGTCTATGTCCTGATAGTACCATTAACCCCTGCCCTAGCCTCTAAACCTCTTCTGTCATTACCCACATAAAAGCTATTAAAACTTCCTATTGATTCCTCCATCCTTCCTCACACTTGCACTTTTTCATAGATGGTTTGCTAGTTTTATTATCCTGCGATCTGAAAATGCCTCCCAGAATGACAAGTGGAGACAGTAACATCGCTTTTGAGATGTTAAATGGTGTAATTTAAAGTTCACATTGTCTGATTCTACAGTAGGACAGGAAGTTCACGGTAGCCACATGGCCTATATTATGGCTTGATGTCAGAGCACAAAGGAACACGCATAAATGTGCTCAGTAGCTTTGTGCAAGCCCTTTGAATGAGTTTGACCATAATTGATTAAAACACTCACCGGTGGCAAGGTGTTTCGCATTTGTAAATAGAAACAACAACCCAACTAAGTCTGATGAAGAGACAGCAGTCGAAAACAGGAGCGTTGGTCTTTATGAGCAGACATCAACCCGAAGCCCTCTTTGCTCTTCCTGTTCTGTCTGAAACAATAAAGCCCAATTAGCGGCGCCCTCGCTGTTTGTTCCGTCACCGTAGCAACGGCATTGATTAACACTTCAGCGGTCTCCAAATTAATGAAGTAAAAGCTCCAATAAACAGCTACTCAGTTCACATCAGTGCATCTGTGCAGGTTTTTAAAGCTGCACCATTCATACTGGAAGCACAGATGCATTTTAGCTTGGAATTTTTCAAAGTACAGGTAGACCTTGATTTTCCTTTGGGTTTATGATTGTGTGTGTGTGTGTGTGTGTGTGTGTTTGGGGCCAAGGTTTGTGATACCATTCAGTTATGTTAGGCCGTTCTTCTTCCAGCTTGAAAACATTTTCATTTTCAATTGTGGATTCACAATTAACTTATCTTTGTCCTTTGGAGTGAGGTTAATCACCAATCTCGCTGGAATTGCACCCCTTCAGCAAAGCCGCAACAACATTCAGGTGTTTTCAGCTCCCTGCCTTTATTTTAATCCATTGATCTAGAATAGATTTGTGCTGCAGAAAAAGAAATGGCCATGTCACCTTGAATGGTCAGGACCTAATTACCACCTGGCTACATGGGCAATTGTGGATTGTTCGATGCTGTTTAAACTCCAGGGAAGGAGAGCAGACAGAAGCGTATAGCCTTTGGCCAGCACTAAGCAAAGAGCAGAAGTGTTTTAAAGCACGCCTCCACACATGCTCTTGTAATCACCATTGATGTGGGTTTAGCGCAGCACTCTGCAGGCAACACAGCCGAAAGAAACATTAACTCCTATTAACTATAGCCTCTCGCCAGGAGTGAGGCAGCTGATCAAAGGTGTAGTGCTGGGAGAATCAGAAATTGAAGGCTTTGTTAGGAAATCTGAAAAGTAGCAGGGATTTAATTATGCTGAGGATTAGCAACGTGCTACAAAGCAAAGAAATTCTGAAAGAGCCAGAGCCAAGGGCTGGAATATCGTTATAGCAGTGAGAGCAGGCACAGAAAGTTTATTAGAGACATAATGTCAGTTTGCATTTACTGATATAGCCAAGGTGATGGTTGTTTGTTGCAACCATGTAAATCTGTACATTGAACCTCATTTAGCAAGATGGATACAAACAAAACTTATTTGTAAATCATTTCTAGGAGCATTTACACAAGAAATATGATAAACATTTCTTGTATAAAGAGGCTCACTAATGTGAACCTCAGCTGGTCAGCTTCAAATCGTATAACTCGTATAATCATTGTACAGATTGCATTGACAACTTTAAGTCTCTTATTTATTTAAATTGCACACAAGATTTGTGATGCTTGAAAGAAAGAACCCCAAAACTAATCCAACTACGACTAGCTGTTTAATTAGGACGAAGGAAATGGAGGCCTATAACCAAAGGAAAGGTTGGTGTGTGTTTATGGCAGCCAGCGCACTGCAGTTTGGCTGAGCTGCATTGGCTGAGCTGCATTACTGGAATATTTAGTGCTTAGTTTAAAGTGCTGGCGAATGAAGCAGGACACAAGAGTGTATGTTCAATGTGAGCTTTATTTCAGAAGTGGAGCTGGTGGTCATAGCACAAGCAGGCAGCAACAAATTAGGATAATCCACATCCTATCAATAACAATAATAGTGGCAAGAGTCAGACAACTGTAAGAAATGCAGAACAGAAAATAAGGCTCGGAACTGCACGATACAATCAGCAAGAATTTGTGAGGAGGCCAAGACACAATAGGGCATAAACAGAAAAACTTACCAATGAATTACACAGCACGGGGTGGAGACTGAACCAAAATGAAGGCTAAACGAAAACAAAAGCACAACCTACAAGCACGTCGCTTGCCTAGGAAGGTTTATAAAGATTATATGACTTTCACAGTTAAGTTGTCTTTTTGTCATTTTCAGATCAGCTGTGCTATGAACGTGCTTGATATAGCTAATTGAAACATGAAGAAAATCAGGGTTACTGGAACTTCTGTAAGTCTGCTGTAAATGTTCAGTTCGGTTTGGCCTACGAAAATATTTAGACACAACTTTACCGAAGGATTGATAAACAAGGCTCATTGTGCAGCTCTGTGCTCAGTTTTGAAGAAGCTAGCTTTGCCCCACATTCAGCTTTAAGCCTCAGCATGAGCTCGTGGCAGTCCCCCGCCCTCCTTTCACCGTCCATTTAGCCCAGTTAATTCAAGACACACGCCAGCCGTAACGAAGTGACAGGTGGGACGCACGGCAAGACAGCGTGCTCGCAAAGGTTGACTCTCATTAGGTCTCCAAAAGCCTCTCCAACAGACACTCACAGCTGCTGCGCTGAACGCGCGCCCATCCACACCTGCATCTGTAAACTGCAGTGAGACAGGCAGCAAGAGCAGAGCAGGCAGAACTTAAAAGGAAGGAGAGAGAAACAGAGAGAGAGAGAGAGAGATGTCCTTAAGTCGGCCTGTACTTTCGGATTCCCTCCTGACAAAAAAGCAATGGGGAAACTTCCTATCCTCAGTCGCCTAGCAGGCCTAACCCCTGTCAGGCGTATGCTGACACACTGTGCACTCCATAGCATGCATTTTATATTCTCTAATCCCAATTAAAGTCCAGGAGGAACAAGGGAGAGAAAGAATCAAAAGAGAAGCTGTCCCAGAGATGGGGTGCAGGCTGGTGGGGGCGAACCAATTATTTTGAAGGGTATTAAGTCATCAGATTTACTTTTATCTTGATTGCATTGTGGAAGTCGTGCATAATTAATGGCGGGAGCTTATTAGGAAAAGATGATTAGGCAAATTACACAGGTGTCGGATGCATTTTTCATGACGAATTTTGCTGGGACAATCCTGTATTTCCATCTGTTCTGCTCCTATCAGAATGTCACTGCAGGCGAAATTAATGCGACGGCATCGATGGCAAACAAATGAAGGGCTGGTGGAAACACAAAATAAAGGAAAATAAATGAGGCTTAGAGTTTCGTGTTGCCATAAACATAAACGCAGCAGTATCTTCTTTAGAGACAGCATAATTATTATGGCTGTAGGAAGAATTCGTATTAAAACAGCTTTATAAAGGTTATTTGGGATTTCCGCTTCACCGCTTAGTGCATAACTCAGCAAGTGATGCAGATTTGTGCATGGATAGTCTCAGGTCATTTATTTACCGCTTTCTGTAATGACACAATCAAGGCTTTTTTCTAATTAGTCCATTGTAAGGACAGAAGGTGAGAAAACTCAATGCTGCAGCTTTTTGTCATTCCGTTGTCCTCGCTATTTAATGGTAATCAATTTCATTAAACGCGGATATTGATGCTCAGGACCTGCACTTAATCCTAGTTCTTTTCTTATCCCATTTACAAAAGTGGTGTTGAAACAGACTGGACAAAATGTCTTGGGATAAAATTGTTTGACTTTGCCATAGTTTCTAGTAACATGGTAACATACATTAAACACTAATGAAGATCCTGAAAATGTTCCCAAAATATTTTGGACCACTCAGTCTGGACATAACCTGCTTTCGCAGTTTTCTTCTTTCCTGTGTTCCCAAAGGACCACTTCAAGGACTGCTTCTGATTACCGAAACACACCGATTCAGTTCTTTCCTCCAGCACCTGTACCACTATGAATTCAGATTTCTTGTGTTCTTCTCCTTCTACATGTAGATTATAACCCAGTTATTAAGTTCTCTCCTCACACCTTCACAAAATGTTACTTTTGTCCTTGCATCGTATTCGCAGTGCAGTGCGGTGCCAAGCAAGCACACTTGTTTAGCGTGCATGGGTATTTGTTTATGCTCCACCAATGTTCTCGCTTGATGTGAGCGTGTAGGTGTGAGTGTTAAACCATCTGCCTCACTGTGTGCTTTAATACAGAGGTGAATGAGTTTATCTTTTCAGTATAAGGAAGCAAACACCTGGTCTTGGTTTCTACAAATAAACCACCATTCTTATGATGATTGCCATGACAGATAGGTGAGGAAAGATTTGACGGAGAAATAAGTGGACTGACATGTGGTGGAGGCGAAATTGGATGCGTTTGCTGTCCTCTGGCACAGGCTGAGGGTGGCGCTGATCTCTGTAAACAGCCCTATGCCATTTCCATTTCATTTTTTTTCCCCTGCAAAGCATGAAATTAAAGCTATTTATAACCTGGACGATAATTACATTATACTTATTCCATCGTGATTAGATTCCTGCTTTTTATGATACAATGTCACAGTTTTAATTAAAAACGTCTCTCAGGCAGAGAGGCTGGCCAACTGGGCTGTTTGTTCATTTGCTCTCATTTGCAAGGGCCTCTCTCTCTGATTTTCATGCTGTCACTATCATGCTCTGCTGAAACCTACAGGTTTACTTTATCGAGATTACAGGAATTAAAATCGTAATATGAATGTGGATAATTTGCGTCAGACCTTCATACCTTATCTGATATTTTTGGCATGCGGCTACGTTCAGTTAAACCTCTAACCATCTGTCAGTCTTTTAGTATTCACTAATTAACATGTTGGGATTTTGCTGGACTGCAACTCGTGATTCATAATTTTGATGATTCACATCGAATTAGGAAGTAATTTACAGCACGCAAAGGGAATGAAAAGAAAAGAAAAGAAAAGAAAGGAGACTGTTAAACTCCTTCATGCCTCCACAATCATGTCATGCTGTTGTACTTTCTAAACCTCAGTGCAAGGTCTATTTAACAAATAAATACCTTTAAGATAAAATAACCCTCCTTTTCTTTTTTAAACTTGTTGGACTTCTGTTAGAATTATGAAACATAAACTCCCAGGGTAGTTAAAGAAAGTTTTGAGTTAATGTTAGCAGTGATACTTGTAAAAAAAAAAAAAAAAAGAGAGAGAGAGAGAAAAAAAGAGTGTGAGAATACCCTGTAGGTAGTGTGCACCGAGACCAAACTTAGGGCGAAGAAAGAAGCAGGCAATACTTCCTAAATATTTAATGGCCGATATATACTCAATAATAAATCACTGATAAATAAAAGATGCTTACTTGTCTTGATTAAGGTGTGTGTATTCCCTTCCCCTGATGCCAACATGCCTTTGATTCATATATCTGTGTGTGTGCACTGCTCCTTCCTCTCTCTATTCAACATTTCCACTTTATGTAGCACACTTGAAAAGAGAACGGCTCATGGCTGGGGGGATGTTGTACAGAAATAAGCCAAAGAAACGTTTCGCCGAAGGCATTGACTCAGGGCATTGTTAGAAGCTGAGGCCACCCCGGATGCTCATTCATGTTTTATAGTGGAGAGACTATCACTTTAAACATGTCCCCCTCCAACAGAAGTGGCTATGTGGCACTGGGAGATGGAGAACGGCAGTAATTAATACCTTGTGGATATCCTATGTTTCTGACGATCAATTAAATCATGCAAAACACTCCTAATTATAAAACCCCCCACCGGATGCTGAGTTTCTCACTGTTGACTGCAAATGTCATGACAGGGGTGTGAAGTGACAGCACTTATCCAATTATTCATATTTACCAGTTGTTTGTCTGCCTATGTGTTGTTAGCTTCATCTAAACGAAATCATATACTATAAATACACAAGCATAAGGCTATCAAAAGTAAAATGTGTCTAATCTGTGAGGCTACCTGCTCAATCTGTTTGGTGAAGTTGTTATGCGCATTAGCTTCAGTCAGGCCAAGCTTTAGAGTTGGCACAAAATTAGCACAACATTTTGGGATTTTTGGGCCTTGTGTCTGAGAATATTCTTGTGACCCACAAAATAAGCATCATGAAAGGTTACTATGAGCAGAGAATTAAAAAGGGTTCTCCTGCAGGGTTCTTAGGATATTTAAAGGATCTTAGCTGCTTATGAACCCTCTCTGATAGAAAAACCGTCTGATGTATTTAAATAAACTTTTAGGGTTCCTCCAGAGGGACAAACCAAAGGACCCTTTAGGGTTCTGGATTTAAAAGTGTACAGAAACAAGATCTGCAATGGAGCTGCTGATGTTCACTAATGAGGTTTAATGATATGCTAATGAATAAATAAGATACTTATTATAGTAAGGTATTGTTTTAACAAATATCTGTAGACGCTGTGACTCCAACTTGCAAAGCTGTATTTCCATTGATTTATTTCAACTTGTATTTATTTGACTTACTAGTTTTGGCTAGGTGTCTCTCTTGAATGTACCAAAAATATTCATTCTTGCACTTTTGTGTCACGATAAATTATTTAAAAATAAAATATTCCATAACATACTTGAACTTCAATGTCTGCAACTCTTGAAGAATTCTTTCATGATATATATACAATGGATATAAAAAGTCTACACACACGTGTTAAAATGGCAAGTTTTGTGATAAAAAAAAAATGAAACCAAGATAAATCATCACCCTCAATGTGAAATTACAACATATGAAAATTAAGTGCAAAACAATCAGGAACATTTTAGGAAAAACAGGAAAAATAAAAAAGTTACAATAACCTGCTTGTATAAGTATGTACACGCTTTTATAATTGGGAATGTGGCTGTGTTCAGAATGAATCACTCACATTCAATCTCATGTTCAAAAGTAATTATCATACAGCTGTCATCAATGAAATTA
>CM075020.1:17891322-17934975 GCA_037576675.1 Pangasius sanitwongsei | reverse complement strand
TATATATATATATATATATATATATATATATATAATCCAGGTCAATCTAGAGAATCTTTTATCCCAGAGAAGACTTCAGTTCCAACCATAATAGATATTCACGTCAGATAACAGTAAACCCAAAGAGAAAAGACTAAAGGGTAAAGCAAGCAAGCAACATATATGGCCTTTAAGGTGATGTTAAGGTAAAGCAAGCACTGCAACTTAATGCTTGGGCACTAAAGGTTGTGCACCTTCTTTTGACAGGGACTCATGCAGAACCGTGCAGGTTTGACATTCCCTCAGCAAGCGCCCTTCATGGTGGCAAAACAGAAGGCCGCTGAAGCTTTTAGCCTGCGGAGCATCTGACCTTTTCTTAGCAGCTCACGTATGTGTAAGGTGATGTTTGGTAGACGTGCAAGTCTAAATCACAGGGTTGTTGGTTTTCCCCACTGTAGCTGAGTTGAACACAAAATCTGAGATGACAGTTGTTGTTGAAAGGCCATTAGATGATTAATTACGCAAAACACCGTCATGACCTTCTCTTCAAATCCAGCTCAATCTTAAGACACAAAAGGCTTTGGGGCTTTGAGCAATACTGCAGGCTTATATGGTGTTTTTAGGTGTAAATTTTGTAGATTTATGCAGTCTGTTTTGATTAGATTTCATTTCTGGTGTACTAATTAGGCTGCACAAAAAGGATCATTTGGATTTGAATCAACAAACTGGAGGGAGATGAAGAGAGATTCATTAGATGTTACTAAGTTGGCCACGAGATAACAAAATTCTTACCATTATGAAAAAAATGTCATCTTTTGAATTAGTTGTGCTCTTACCATAAAATACTCCTAAGCAAAATCTTTGCTCTTGATTAACTGTTCAAAAGCATCCTTTCATGATAATAATGAAAACACACCCTTCATAAACAAAGCCTTTACTGGGATAAAAGGCCATTTCCCAACACATTATAGACTGAGGTATGCAACAAAAGCTCTCCTGTTAATGGGTATCAGTTCCTTCGTGTTGGAATGTCTCATTACTGGAGCTTTGAACTGAGAGCCCTCCTTTGGTTTTGGAGGCCACACAAGCATACCATTCCTATGAGTGCTCCTCATCTGCCTGCCTCCTTCACTCGAGTTTGGTAAGGTAATTACCATACGAATCGCTGTTAATTAAAAACCCCAAAATGGTGGACCAGTTGCTATCAGTAATTCTTTAGTTCTACTACACAGCTGTGATGCTGCGGGAAATAAGTGTTGCATTATTGACCATTATCGTATTAATGATAAGGAATGAACGTTAATAGACTACAAAACATTACTGCTCATTACTGCTTTGTCCATGAGATATTTTGAAATTCTTAAGTATACAAAAGTATCCTGTATTTCATGCTTACTGTATCAAAAATGTTTTATGCTTACAAATGTATTACAATTGGCATGACTCATTTCATTAGCTTCATACTATATCTCATCTTATTTATACTCATTTCATACTATTCAATAATGTCTGTGAAATAGATACTTCCACTCCCTCCTATCAATCACAGCAACACTAGCCAATCATGGGCATCTGTGAGCTCATGTATGTGGAAGACAGCGGTTAGTGCTTTCCTCCATGTGTGTCATGCTGCCCTGTGACAGCATGGGCAGCAGTTTGAAAAGATGTGGTTGGCTGGCTTCACATGTCTCAAAGGAAGCATGTGTTAGCCCTCATCCACCAGAAAATGGAGAAAAATAACTTGTAATCAGACAAACTATAGAAAATAGAATTTCGAAAGTGCAGTGGTGGCTTAATGTGGTAGGCTACTGATCAGAAGGTTGTGAGTTCAAGTCCTTGCACTACCAAGTTACCCCTGTTGGGCCCTTGATCAAGGCCCTATATGATCCAGGGGTGCTGTGTCATGGCTGACCCCTATGTTCTGACCCTAGCTTCCTAACTATGTGGAACAGGTGACGTAAAGGATTTCACTGTTTACATGTTTCATTGTCTTTATAAAAGAAACTAAAAAATATACACTGAATAGAACTGGGAAACAAGTAGTTAGGTTATGTTGTTTGATTTTGCTATTCAGATACATTAGCTGATTAGCCAAGCTAGCTAAAATTGAGAGCAGAGAATACACATACAACATAAAAACACTAGTGTTTTCTAGTTGACAACAACAGTGATGGGCAGAAAGTGCTCTATCAAACTGTGACACTGCTCAATGCGAGTATCACATACCAGTGCTAATTAATCCATGCCTAGCCACAGAGGCAAACAGACTATCTAGCTAATAATAACAACATGCTGATGGATCCTCAGAGTTTATTATGATTAAGATTAGGAGTGGGCTTAATGTTCATACCTTTTGTTATGACTTCATTTCTATGGAGTCAAAGAAATCCAACCACAGTTCTTTCCCTCGTTCATCAAATTCAAGTTTTTCATGAGATCATGTTTCAGTATCTAGGTTTTCTGAGTCTTCATATGCTCATAGCACACCCTAAATTACATCCATAAAACACCATTGCCACAAAAAAAAAAAAAAACGACAAAAAAAAAAAACAACAAAAAACCAGACAGCTAGCAGCAGGAATCTTTGGTCCTTTATTAACTCAGATTCTACTGAGCAAACAGCAGACACCATTAGGTACTTATCAAATATGCACTGAAACAGACTAGAATAAAAAAAGCCCTGGTTTCTCCAGTCTGGGCTCCGTTGCTTTTGGCCTGTGGTACAGTTTTCTGTGTCTCCTGCTGGTGTAAAGTGTGGAAGGGGAGTTTGGGTAAGGGGAGGGCGGTGCACACAATCACACATCCCTAATAGCTCAATCTGAGACCTGCCAGCATTTCTATTTTTAAAAGCAGTCCCTGCACCTTCGTTAATGAACATACGTGCACCTCTCGCCACTGCGGCTGCCATCTCCATTGTGCAGGCTTTCATTAGGCTCCTACGCATTGGTGGAGACAATAGAGCAATTCCAAGGTAATCTTTATGGAAGGCTTGAAAACAATGGGCCGCCGAGGGGAAGTTCACATGCTAATAAGTGGACAAACCCAGGAGCGATTAACTCTGCTGTAATCCCATTGAGTTCAGTCAAAGCGAAGCAAGTGGGGACTGTTTAGAAATCAAGCGAAGAGTGACGGGCAAAAGAGGCGAGGGACTTTGAGTGCAGCACCTGTCGTGTGGGAGCCACTTGTCTTAGTCCCTCGGGGACTGCATGACTGGGCAAAGAGGCTGTAAAAAGAGATTAACTTAACTAGCAACAAGATTCTTAACAAGAGCTCTTATTTCCAGTGTATTAAACAAAGTTGCAGAAATATAGTTGCTCTCATGTTAAAAATGTACTCATTTGAACAAACGACTGCGACTGGCATCTTATACCATCTTTTCGTAATGTGTTGTCTCATGAATTCTTTGTACTATAAGTGTGTGATATAAAAAGCTTTGTTTTTATCCTGGCTAGTTTTGTGCTTCATTATTGTCATGGTTGTGCATCGCTTAAGGATGTCTACCGAGGTAGATCAAATAAGATTTTTTTTATGTACTTATGGCCATATTCAGAAGTCAGCTATGCATGTATTTAATACTCAGTAATCAGTATTCTGACCTACGGACTAAAGCGCTACTCAATAGCAGAGGCTCCTAGCAGAGGCGTGTATCAATTCTGATCTTGGACTTAAGTACATTTTTCTTGTGTGATATTGGCTCATGCAAGGAGGAATATTAAGTCCAGTTTGATGAGTGACAGTTTGAAGTAACAACAATATGTCATGCTGAAATTTAGATTTTGGGCTGTAAATAAACTCATGTGCTATTTTATAAGCTGTCAAATAATAAATGTGGAAGCCATATTGTTAAATTAAGCCCCATTTGTAGTGATTAATGGGATATTTGCTAGGACTATTCCTATTAAATATTTATTTCAATGCTTGCCATCTTCATGTTCATATATCAACGTATTAGTCTTTTTACATTTTTTCATCTTTAAATTGCCTCTTGCTTTTGCGTTATGTTGTATTACATTTGACAGGTTTAAAGGTAAGTGCTTGGGTTTAGCTACAAATAATTCCTCTCCCCAATAAAATTCCATGGACCCTGTCATTTATTTTATGGACTGTTCAAATATTAGGCACATTATTCAGATGTATAATAATCTCTATTCAGAATAATCTTCTGGCTTTTTACTTGAGCTTTTTTTTTTTTTTTCCCAGAGCCTTCGACCTACAGAACAGGTTAAAACTGACATTATTTATATTTATATATTGATATTATTTATAGGTTATAGGTGTTTTCCCCCAGTTATTAAGGTTTGGATTCAACCCAGTTTAAGTGACTGGTAAGCTAAGAACTATAACCTGGCTATGCTTCACGGACCCAGTTTGAGAAGCACTGGTGTAGGAGCTACTGAAAAACCCTGTCTCAGATACTTCTAATCTAGAAAAATATGGCAACCTCAGAGGTATGAACTACATGCAGGTTGTTTTACTATGAGTGGGCGTACAGAAAAACAACCTGAGTACGTGTGTAAACCGGCTCTGAATACGAGGACATTTCCATGTAAATATTGCCATATCTTTTGGACTTATGTCACCAATTCTGAATATGGCCTTTAGTGTACAAAACACAAATAAGGAATCTAATCTAATCTAATCTAATCTAATCTAATCTAATAGTATCTTTTGTTGTGCAAATTGTTGCAAAACCAGATTGAGTTGTAAAACTATAAAACTATATTTTTCTCTATATAGTGTTCTCTATATAGAAGGCTGATGGGTGTCCAGGCTCTAGCCTACTCCAGTGACACACTGTACAACACTGACACAAAATCATGCAGTTGGAAAGAAACGATAGAAGACCTGCTCTGTTAATTGATACACTCCCACAGCCTGCTGATATAAATATCTGTGCTTTCCCCGAAGGATGCAGGAAATTCAAATCTGCTCATAGATTTGGTATTTACTGAAATTATAAGCTCCTATGGTATTTGAATATGTGGCCAGTCTTTGTGTCGTATAAAGCATTCCCATAAGGAGGCAGGTCGATTTCTAATCATCACAATGGCAATTCATAGAGACTGAGAACTATCGATTGGTGGGTGTGTCCACAGACCAATGGAGACCATTGGAGACATGGATATAATGAGAAATCATAGACCAGTGAAACATTTGTTTTCTTTTTGACACAAGGGAAAGTATGACCCCTGGATCAATAAGGGGTAAAAAGATTGATCGAAGCAACTAACTTTTGTCATAACTTACACAGCACTTCTTTCAGTTTAAGGTAACTGATGTGAGCTAAATAGGATAATCTTTATGTAATTTGTAAAATCAAACGTGTATAAGGAAATAAGTGTTCCTTTCACGTCCAATAGTTTTAACCTTAATATGTTGGTTGAAACTTTTGATTGGTATCAAATTCGAATGAATTTTACATCAGGTGTTTGGGAAACAGTGTGTGTTTTAAGAAAGTTTTCTAAATTTTCCAAACTGTTTTCCCACTGTACACATTGAGTGTGGGTTCATTTGAGTGGAAAAGTTTGCATCCCTCATGGTTTCTGGGTGAAAAAAGGAAAATGTACCTCTATTTTACAGTTTATCTATTAATAAGAACCTGTAAAACATTTACTGTAAAATTTACAGTAATTTACTGGCAGCAGAGTTGCCCGTAACATACTTTAATTTGACAGTAAATAGCTGTAAAACATATTTATAATAAAGTACTGTAAAATGCTCAAAGCTTTAACCACTGAGCCATTTCAACTAGCACAATGTGTGTGCATTGATTCAACCACCTCCTTCACTGAATTAACTCGCCCTAAAAGATGAATTTCAGAGCTTTACTAAAACAAAGTTTTGCCTGTCATATAAAGTTAAATTCAAAGGGTTTGTATTCACCAAAAATGATTGCTAAAATAAAGGGCACAAATATTATCCACTAATTTGCAGATGTTTTTACTATTCCAACCACTGCCAAAAAATGTTAGATATCCCACTATGCATTGAGTTTTCTGCTATTTTACTATAAACCAATGCACTGCTCTAATTGCCTAATCGTTTACAGTAGAATCCTGTAAAATAATAAAACAGTATTTTGCTATAAAATAAATACTGTAAATTTACAGCATTTTTTTTACAGTCTATAACTTGCAACTATACAACAATCCAAAATGTCAGGCAAAATCAGCAGAAAAACTGTCCCAAAAGACATTTTTTGTCATTAACCTCTTGAGCTCCAGACCTTCAAATGGGCTTCAAAGGCTACCAAAGAGGCTGGGTGGGAGGAACCCGGAGAACCCAGAAAAAATTAATATGGGGAGAGCATACAACATGTGAAACTCTGTGAGAGCAGTAATCTGAGTTCAGTCTCCAGACAGTAACCCATGACCCTGCAGCTGTGAGGTGGCAGTGTTACCCACTACACAATAAGTGGGTATAAGTTAATTTTTGATTTTTTTTAAAAATAGCAATATCTTAGCATACACGATTTGACAATTTTGTGATAAATTTCTTTTTCCTTGTATTGGCATATACAGAGTTTTGCATTCAACCGTATAGTCCTTACAAATAGATTAGTCTAGATTGATAAGTTTAGATAAGATTAGATAAGTTTAAAAAATTTAAGCAGTTTTTACAAACGTCAGTGTAAAAAAAATGAGTTTGCTTATTTCATCATGGGTCTGACAGTGGAGATGCACTCATATGGTAGATGAAGAGTAACACAAGGTTATAAAAACTGGTGACTGGAAGAGACAGAGGCCAAGGAAGAGATTGTATTGATAATAGGGGAAACATGATCATCCAGTCTGCCACAATGTTTAGTGGAGGGAGAGAGAAACAGAAAGAAAATAAGACAGGGTATGGTTTAGGAGACCATGCCTGTCCCCTTGCTTCTCTCTATCCCTCTGCTCCATTCTAATCAGGTGTCCTGTTGTTGCAGCCACTTGGCTGCCATTCCTCAGGCTATTGATGGGACTTTGGGACAGTGGGATGGCCCAGCCCAGCACTTTCTCATCTAGCACTGGAGTCAGGCCGTCTGTCCGCCTCCCGTCCAAAAAGAGACACCCTGAATTTAATCTGTGCTGGAGTGGGGGTGGCAGGCAGGAGCTGGTGTATCATATCAGCTCGTCTGATAATGCCTTAGCTATGAGGGATTGGAAAGTGGCACCGCGTATTAAGCTCCTCTGATCAATGGCGCTTATGCATTGGGTCAAGCAGCATAGGGCAGATGTATGGTTCCACTTGTCTGCTTGCAATTAAAGAGGAGAAATAGATTGCCAAAGCCCTGCAAAGTAAGACGAACCCATGTGGATCCCTGGTCCCACCAGAGCCATTTGTCTTCTAAAGTGAAGTATGAAAAGAGAGGCTCTGCTTCAAGGGTGAAACCACACTTGAACCCATGTTGTTGCAATGATTATTATTTTGAATTGTATTTTGGGGCAATCAAAGAACCATTTAATCTCAGCTTGTGTAAGTGACTATCCGGATGGGTTGTAGTTCAACATCCATGCACATGAACCCTCTGAAGTTGGAGCATGCATTGTCAGAAGAGCCATGACTGGGTTACAGTTGTGGTAATAAAACTCAGTGATGTGCTTTTTGCATTGATGGTTATTGAGTGGGGGTCATCTGGATGAGATGGCCACCGCAGTTGCAGTGTTCTCAAGGCCACATTGTGGGTAATTACCATTCATGCAAGAGAGTGGTTAACAGATTTCACTTGGTGCAGTAGAGCTCAATGCTTGCACCTCCCTTTTGAAGTGCAAGCATTTGGCTCTCCCCTCTATCTACCTGAATGTCAACCAATTGGGACAGCACAAGGGCTTGACATTATGTCTGCGGGTTATCATTATATGTGTGTTTTTTCCCCCTCCACCTGATCGATTGGCTCTCGTCTGCAGTGGTGCATCTAGGGGGAACTGTCATTGCTAGTTAGGGATTGACCAGTGGGGATCATTAGGAGAGAGCCCAGGCTTGGGGGAGGCTTTGTTGCGTGGTGGAGGGAAGAGAGGGGAGGGCAGGGTTTTCTGAAGAAGCCAAGCCTTTCTCTTTTAGCCTCCTGGACTTGCTTGACCTTTCACTTAGGGAGCAGCTGGAGCTGAGAGATATTTAATTGAATGGAGTCTTCAGATGTATTTTGGAAAGAGCGATGCAAGAGAGAGCATGGGAGATACCGCTAGCTCAAGATGAGCGAGTCCAGGGGAGACTGAGAGAGAGAGAGAGAAAGAGAGAGAGAGAGTAAGAGGGGAAAAGAGAGAGTTTGCTTGACCTTCAAAGCCTAATTGATAGGCTTTTCATAGACCTTGTTTGAGATGTGCACGGTCCCTGTTGTTCCGTAGACCCTTACAACTCCAGCAGAAGTACAAAGTCAACTGCAGGTAGGGAGCCTCCAGCGGCCTACCACAATCAATAGTGAGTAGGCACAGCTAACGAGGGCTGCAGTCACTCTTGGGCTTCAGCAGGCTGAATTAACAGAAACAGCCAGGCCTAATTCCATAGCTTGTGCTCATTAACACAGCCAAATATGGTAGCACTGCACTATTAAGCATTGGTCAGATGCTTAGACTAAATATGATAAGAAGCAAATACAAAAATTATGCTTCAGTGGTGAAGCTGGAGATGAGACCCAAGTCCACAATCTGGGGCATACATTAAAACAAAATCAGCCTTGCACCCCTCAGCTTTCACCAGTGCACCCTCCCCAATAAATCTCCTTACTCTCATCACTCTCATATACCCTGCAGCTTGAGTTTTGAGTCTGTGCATCTTTCACTGTCTTCATTTCTTTTTGTATTCTCTTCATTTTGTTTTCTGGACTATATTATGCAAGGCTGAGGCATATGAACGACATTTTATGCATTTCTGGAAAATCCCGCCCAGCTGTTGGTAAAAGCCTGGGGTTTATGTGTCAGTTAGGATGCAGCAAGAAGTTAGACAGGAAGCAAGCAGAGGTGGAAGCCCAGTCCTTATTGTCATTAAACACAATTTAATTAGGTCTGGTATTCCCTCTGAGGGCCGGTGGTGGGGGTTCAGAGAGAGATGAAGGCCGGGGAACGGTTCCTGCAGCTAGGCTTATGTGAAGGCGGGAGCCTTGGACACACAGAAAGGATTTCACAGGGATCATGTACGGAGATCAACAGATAAGCAGCTAATTTTGTGTACTTAAGGGAGCAAACGATTGAGTGCGGCCCCCTCCGGAATTCTGCCAAGGAGAGGATGAAAGGCGAGAATGGAGCAGAGATCTTAGGCTGTTTCGACCATTAATGCTGATCTCTGAAATTAAAGATTTATACCACTTGATAGAGCTCGCTAATGGCATACACCAGATAGAAAAAAAGCAGAGAGGGTCTGTCTTTAATCCTGTCTTTTAAAATATTTGGATAAGTAGAGGCGCATATACTATCATAAGGTTCGGGGTTTTGACTAATTGGGTATCTTGGAGTAGGAATTTTTGTCTTATTTGGAGAAATGATTAATATTCTCAGAAAAATAAGAACTTCTCTTTTTTGACATTGTAAGTCTAAAACTATTTCCACTTTTTCATATGATTTATGTGTTGCTATTTGCTTGTCCAGAATATTTTTGCTTTGACTGTGTTGAGATTGTAAAAGTCCACACACACTAGTTTATATTCTGCTACTCTCTATGAGGCCTTAATAGAAATAAAATAATAAAACAGGATTCTACTTTTAAGCATCTTGTCTTTTATGTCAAACTTTTGGCAGTTTTGTCTCCATATGGGTAATTTCATCAAAGTGACATTGTTATGCCTTGTTATGCATATCAAGCCTATAAAAAGGAAAAAAAAAATTGAAATTACACACGAACATGTGCCTTGTTTCAGAAAAAAAAAAAACAACTCATTGTTTTATTCATGCTGTTCTTATACTTTTCTTCAAAATGGGGCACACTCTACCTAGGGACACCATCCCTGCAGACCTAGTGGATCCATGACAAACATGAATCAACATGAACTTATTAATAAAAACCTTGATATTCAAATTACAGTTGATGCTGCCAGTCAAGAGCACCCCCACCCACCACATCTCACAGCCTTACCCAACCCTCCATGTTGTCACATACTTTTCTTCCTGTGACAAAGTTTTGAAGCTTTAGTGAATTTGTATGGCAGCCATCTTGAATCTGAACCTGACCTTAAACCATCAAAGGGATAAAGCAGCCAGTGGGCCAATGGGCTGAGGTGAAACGGTGGACACTTAATGGGGAGGCACTCCAGGGAGTCCATGGCAGCAATATATCACTGGTCTTTGTAAGGGGAAAATGCCTCAATGTTTAATCAAAAGGCCCGATCTGGCATGTCGTTAAGGTTTTTTTTGCAGAGTTCCACTTTCTTTCAGTACATAGGCTCGCTTCGGAAAAGATCAAAACGGCCGGATAATATGATCTGTTGCCAAGTTTGATAATGAGCCTCTAAATGAGTTTGCCCTATTAAATGTACCTCTGGATAATGAATAAACCATTCAACTAACAACTCTGATGTGGTCCTTAATTGGGTTATGAAAAGGAAGATTCCAATACTGGCCCAGCACTTTTAAAATAAATTTGCAGTGTTCTTCAATTAGGGGGGCTCAGTAAGTTAAATAATGTCAAACAAATAGGCAGGAGCTTGAGTTCAGATCTATGCTGGGGCTACATTTTACCGATTCTAATGGAAGTAGGATTTTGCTTTAAGCAGACTGGTTGGCCCTGCTATGCACCATCCATCCATCCATCCGTATGTATGTATGTATGTATGTATGTATGTATGTATGTATGTATGTATATATATATATATATATATATATATACACAGTTAGGTCCGGAATGACTGAGGTTTTTGTGATTTTGCCTTTATACTCCACCACAATGGATATGAAATAAAACAATCAAGATGTGATCGAAGTGTAGACTTTCAGCTTTATTTTAAGAGGTTCCACAAAAATATGGCATTTACCATTTAGGAATTACAGCCATTTTCAGCAAAGTACCTCCTGAAGTCTGGAGCCCATGTTCTCAAAACTCACTGCTCAAAACTTCACTGCAGCCACCTTCAGTTGCTGCTTACATGCATTAGCAGGAATTAGAGCTTGTATATTGCATTCTGATACCTTTCAAACATTGCAATATACCCTCACCGTCCACTTTAATAGGAACACCTGAACACCTGCTCATTTATGTAGTTATCTATATCAGCCAATCATGTGGTAGGAGCACAATGCATAAAATCATGCAGATACAGAAATGAGAAAAAGTGTAATCTCTGTGACCTGTCGCTCACTCAATGTTTTTTGTTTTTTTATACGATTCTGTGTGAACTCTAGAGAATGCTGTATGTGAAAATTCCAGGAGATCAGCAGTTTCTGAAATACTCAACCGAGCCCATCTGGCACCAACAACCATGCCATGAGTAAAGTCAGAGAGATCACACTTTTTCCCATTTCTGATGTTTTAATTGATGTTGAACATTAATTGGAGCTCTTGACCTGTATCTGCATGATTTTATGCAGTGCGCTGCTGGTTAGGGTATTTTGAAGTTATGATTTTTTAAAGCATAGTATAGGGATTGGAA
Organism: Pangasius sanitwongsei; assembly: GCA_037576675.1. Taxonomy (NCBI): domain Eukaryota; kingdom Metazoa; phylum Chordata; class Actinopteri; order Siluriformes; family Pangasiidae; genus Pangasius; species Pangasius sanitwongsei. Next base: position 17,923,442 of record CM075020.1, on the reverse strand, counting down.
GTGGCATATTTTGAATTCTGGTATTGGTCTGGTTTTGTAAATTTCCTCTCTTTTTTCTTTTTTTTCATTTTTAATAATACTATGATATTGATTGACGAGGCCACTTTGAATATATATATATATATATATATATATATATATATATACATACATGCATACATACATACTGATTAGTCGTAACATTAAACCCATTGACAGGTGACGTGGATAACATTAATGGCACCTGTAAAGGGGTGGGATATATTAGGTAGCAAGTGGACAGTCAGTTCTTGCAGTTGATGTGTTGGAAGCAGGAAAAAATGGTTAAGCATAAGATTCTGAGTGACTTTGATGAGGGCCAAAAGACGACTGGGTCAGAGCATCTCTAAAACGGCAGGTCTTGTGGGGTGTTCCCGGTATGCAGTGGTTAGTACCTACCAAAAGAGGTTCAAGGAAGGACAACCGGTGAACCGGTGACAGGGTCATGGGCGCCCAAGGCTCACTGATGCGTGTGGGGAGTGAAGACTAGGCCGTCTGGTCCGATCCCACAGAAGAGCTACTGCAGCACAAACTGCTGAAAAAGTTAATCCTGGCTCTGATAGAAAGGTGTCAGACACGCAGAGCATCACAGCTTGCTGCATATGGGGCTGCGTAGCTGCAGGCCGGTCAGAGCGCTCATGCTGACCCTGTACACCACCGAAAGCACCTACAATGGGCACGTGAGCATCAGAACTGGACCATGGAGCAATGGAAGAAGGTGGCCTGGTCTGATAAATCACGTTTTCTTTTACATCATGTGGACGGCCGGGTGCGTGTGCTTTGCTTACCTGGGGAAGAGATGGCACCAGGATGCACTATGGGAAGAAGGGAAGCCAGCGGAGGCAGTGTGATGTTCTGGGCAATGTTCTGCTGGGAAACGTTCTGCTGGGTCCTGGCATTCATGTGGATGTTACTTTGACACGTACCACCTACCTAAACATTGCTACAGACCAAGTACACCCCTTCATGGCAACAATATTCCCTAATGGCAGTGACCTCTTTCAGCAGGATAATGCGCCCTGCCTCACTGCAAAAATTGTTCAGGAATGGTTTGAGGAGCATGACAAAGAGTTCAAGGTGTTGATTTGTCTTCCAAATTCCCCAGATCTCAGCCCAATCGAGCATCTGTGGGACGTGCTGAACTAACAAGTCTGATCCATGGAGGCCCCACCTCACAACTTACAGGACTTAAAGGATCTGCTGCTAACGTCTTGATGCCAGAAGAAAATTATTAATTTTATAAATACATTTCAAATCAATCATTAGAAAGTTCTTAATATCCTCATGCCATTATCATAGTTGATAGTTAAGCACATTTTGTGTGTTTACTAATTCTATGCTAAAGCCTCAACCCTGTTAAGGTAAGTCAGTGAGTCTCCAACACAGCGACATAAGAGTGATAGAGAAAGGCGAAGGGATGATTTATTTTTTCATCCAGGTTAAATAAAAGATGCAGAAACAAAGTCACAGAGCCTTGACTGAGAGCAGAAATGAAAGGAATAAGCAAGGAGGTTTGCTAAACAGGGTAAATGAAGCAAGGCTTTTGCTGTCTAATCAGAGCAGTCAGTTTAGAGTTGTGTAATTTATTTCAATTGCTTTCTGACATTTAGAGAACTGCTCCTGTAATCACTCTGCCATGGCACTCTGTCCAGTAATTATTCAATTACAAAACCTAATTGACATCCACTGTTTGTCTTTTATTGTCTGATTTTCTTTCCCCCAGTAATTGCACTGCCACTAATAAAGGCTCTTCAGCCTTGGTTGTAAAATAGATAGTAGTTTTTGGTAACAAGGCCCTTGTCATGCCCATAGAACAGCGTGAAAAACCCCAAGAGTGTCCCTGATCTGTTGGACAGCAGTTTTGTTGATGTGTTTTTCGGGTATGAATTATAATTTCAAGTGCATCAAAAAAAATAACTATTGCCTGTGACCAGAAATTATGATGTGAACCCTTGGGGGCAAAAAAACATGTTGTAAAAGATACAGAGTGCTTGTGTTTAGCTCATGCCAGTTAAAACAAACCCAGGCATCCAGTAAACTGTTTCTAATGCATCTTCTCAAGTCAGGCCCTTAACCATTCCCTTGTCCTTTGCCTTGGAATAAAGGATTTAATTCTTCTTAGCATGTGAGAGGGATTCAAACACACACACACACACACACACACACACACACACACAAACCCTCACACACACACAAAACCTCATTTTCTATTTCCTTTGATGACTAGTGGGAGAAGGTTTTCAACTACAGAAGCACTCTTGAAAATAATAAATCATGAGAGGAGTGTCTTCCTGTGCTAATTGACATTTGACAACATCATTTGCATAATGATTCAAAACACCCTCGAGGGAGATGCTTAAGAGGAGGAAAACATTATGGATTTACTAATTAGCTATCGTCAGTTCCTTTTTTTCCTCTGTTGCCTTCGTTAGTTTGAGCACAGTAACTTGATCAGACAACCGTAGCTTTCGCAGCACTCATCATCACTATTCAATCGGGATTATTGGTGATGCTGTCATGCAGAAGTTACTTTTGCCTCATGGAGGCATTAATCTAAATTTTGAAGTTTTTGAAGCCTGGCTTCTTGTTTCAAATAGTTCACAGGCTTGAAACTGTGTTACGATCACCTACAATATCTATGCTAGGCGACATCACCAAAATATAGACTTTAGAGTTTTGAAGTTGAAATAAACATGCAGAAGTTTGGCTAGTGGTTAGGAGGCCATTGTGGAAATGAGGATCATCCACGTTAGGTGCCAGATTGCCTTAATTTGCTGTACACAGTTTTGTTTAAACCAATTAGACGAAGGTCATCTTTCCTCATACTCTATGCTTGGAGTGCCATTGTGTTTTTGTTTTTCCTGTGTTTTTGATTGAGTGCCACTCACAGCACCCCGCTCCTCTGCAGCGCTTGCAAGAGCTTCTGCTGAAAACCCGAGTGTCTGAGCGTGAACTTGCTAATAGAGTGTGCTGCATATTATAGTGCAAGAGTGTGAGCTACAAACAAGTGCCTCCCCTATAAGTGAAATATTATGAGATCTCATTCCCAGGTGTGACTCAGTGATGAATTTTGAACCATGTTAATTTGGTAGGAACATTTTTTTGTTGTTGTTTTACCTCATTTTATTGTATTCCATCCTGTATTTATCTATTTACAGCTGTCCTGTGTAATTGAAGGAACATTGCAATTTTGTGCTTGAACTTCAAAGGTTCTGGTTGAAATGAAACACAAACTGCACACACTGTGCTCTTACTGTAGTCAGGCAGCGTAATAAAGAGAGAGAGAATATGGGATTTGCTCTTTGTATTCCAGCTGTTTTGCAAGTAACACGAATCTCTTCAGTACTGACACTGGAGCAAAGAGCTCCAAATAAAGACAGACAAGTCCTGAGTCCCAACTAAACACAGACAAGTGCTGAGGCAGACAACAGACAAGTTCCATGTCCTAACTAAACACACACACACACTTATTCACATCAAGGGGCAGTTTAACACAGCAAATCCACCTACTGGTATGTTTTGAGTGGTGTAAAGAAAGCAGAGAACATGTAAAACTCCCCTCCAGACAGGAACCCAAATCAAATTGGACTCCAGACCGAAGTCTGAAAGCAAGTTATAAAAAAGTCTCACATCAGCAATAGTAATAGTACTGAATGAAAGACAAGTGTTTATTAACACTACTTTGCTCTTTTGTCAATAAAACAGTTTACAAGCTACTTTATTCAAAAAGTATTGACCCCACCAACTCACTACTGAGAAATGTGTAGGCTACTGTCAACACTTCCAGTGTTAAATTTGCAATACAACAATCATTCAGGTTTGACCCTCAAGATTAAGCCTACCAAACATAATGCCAAGCTTTGGGACAAAACCTACATTTCTTTTACCAGCATATATCAAATCAATTATCATATCTAATCCAAATCAGTGGTTTTCACATATTGTATAATGTTTAGAATTCTAATATCCAGCGTCTACCCTGATTTAAACACTCGTACACTCCCTCAACTTCCCAAAAAGAGTCATGTTGTCTTTTTGAATTTCACGACCAAAATCCAAGACCAAGTTATTAGTGTCAAATTCAAATTTATTTTTTTCAAGTCATGAAATTCATGACACATGACTGAGTCCAAGTCATGTGATTGATTAGCATACTCAAGATCAGAATAAAACACAGTAATTATAGACTATACGTCTATTATGCTTATGCATAAGTACAGTGCTCCTATGTTATTTTATATACAGAATGAGGATAGCATTACAAGTATAAATATGACCAAAATAACTTTTTTAATAGTTCACCACACAGGGAATACTTATTCATCCAACAAAAGGCACATTAGGTACGATTTCTCAAAATTTTGTCAAGAATAGTTCTAAGTTATCGGTTAAACAGGTGGAGTTGAATAAGATTTAAATGATTTTTTTTTACTCTTTGGGCCCACTCCCATTTCCCACCCATGAAAACAAAGTGGTGGTTCAACTAGGGTTAGCATGCTAACTAGAGCTAGCATTAGCAAGCATTGTCACAGCATCACTTTCAAGGACACTATATAACACTAATTAACTATTAATGTATGTGTAACTTTAATAATTAATTTATGTATGTGTAACATTAATTAATTATTAATGTTGCACATACATAATGATTTATGAAAATGGTCACAAGTGCAGTCGCGGTCCTTTTTTTCTTTGTCATAAGCTCTTATGAGCGCTAAGCTGCGGTGTTAGCATGCTAGCAGGATGCAGAGTGAAGGGGTGTGAGGGAGAGTCTATAAATGACTGTCAGGATGGTCATGTAAACACAAACGCGCATTCTGGACCCTGACACAGTTTTCCAAATGGGGTTTCTCAGCCATGTAATACTTTTCTTCTGAGGTCATAGCTTAAACCTTTTTTTTTTTAAATTTATAACATTCTACATATTTTTTCAGCTTTTTCATATTATTAGTAAGAAAAAAAAGACAATTGCACCTTTAATTAACCCATGTGCCACACTAAAAAAAATATTCTGAACCTTCAAATGTAAGACATGTTTTGTTACATCCCAATTCTAAGTCTATTCCAGTTCCAGGTTGGAAAAGTTCAAGAGGGGTGAATGCTTATGCAAGGCACGATATGTCTGTCCAGTAGATCTCCTGGTGTAGTCCTTCTATCCACGGACTCTCTGTCTCCACCCTGAGGAGCTCCAGAGGACACAGTGGACACCAGCTATCAGTTAAGGGGGATTTGAATTAGAGGGCAGGCGTGTTAGTAGGGGGATAGGAGTGACCCCTAGGCCATCAGCAAGCTTCTGATAAGACAGGATTGAAGATGGGGGACTGAAACCCAGTGTCAATGTCAGCAGGCCCCTTGGGGCTCAGCACACACACACACACACACACACACACACATACCTTCATTCATACTCAGATTAGTTAATACACACAAATGTTCATAGTAAAATAAATCAGACACAGATATTAACAGCTCCTTGCCCTTTTTTTAGATGGACGGCCTTGAGGTTCTTACTCTTGTGGTATTTCTTGTATTCTTTCATACCAGGATCATTACAGGTAAGATCCATCACTATCCTGAGAATGTAAGCAAAGTTCACGACTGATCTGCCAATCTATAAATCCAGCCCTAGATTTCAATAAGCCTGGAAGCGTTTAACAGCAGACAAGCTTGTTCATACTCTTCCAAAAGTTTGCAGGCATGTTTAAAAAGGAGTTTTAAATAGGACGTTTCATCTGTTTTGTTTGCCAAACCAGTCCTGCAGTAGCAATAATAAGTCAATAATGTCTTTTTTCCACTATCAGTGCAGTTCTACATTCGATTTACTTTCTTGTACTTGGTACAAGCTCAACACAAAGGGCAAAAATGTGAAGAGGGCAGAACAGCACCGTGCTTCTTTCCCTCACCATTCTACCTCAACGCTCTCGCCACTGAAGAAAGAAATTAGTTGAGCTACCCACCGAGAGAGGCCTCAAAACACAGAATAAGTGTTTATAGTCGAAGTGAATGTGGAGGCCAAGTTATTTTTGTAAGGTTAAGAAAACATGACCAATGGAAAGAGCAACCGCAAGAGAGGCTGTGAAATAATTTCCTGTCAAGGGCATAAAATGGCGCTCAATTGAGGTAAACATTTCTACTTTCAAAAGCAATTTATTTCCTAACAACCACTGAAAGCAGACAACATATCTTATGTTCCTTTTCCCCTGAATTTTCATTTTGCTAGTCTCTCCCCTTCCCATTGCACGAGTTGCTGGGTTTTTTTTTTTTGCTGCCTCCTTTTCTCTTTCTCTCTGCCAGGATCTTAAGACTGGCAGAGAGAAATTGCTCAGTTTGTAGAGGGATTTGGATTAAGGTCAGTGTAATAATGTATGATTTCAACAGGAACAGACCTGGGCAGGATTGTTTTTTCTACTTCAATTAAAGAAAAAGCATTGTTGTCAGCTGACATAAAGAGATTTCAGTCAGAAAACCTCTGAATGGCATTCCTTTAGAATGGCCAGGGAGGTATTCTCAAAGGCAAGGTCATATAGGTTGTATTTTGAGGTTTCTCAGAGCAGCAGTGATGCATGAAGTCCACATCCACATAGGAAAAATACAATACAGTAGAATAGAATCAAATCATAATTATATTAGCTATCCCATCAGGAAAGTAAAAGCTCCAGTGCTTGCTCAGTCCCATGTTTTGGTTGCCCTGAAACAAACTTGGCTAAAAAGTGGTAGCTAATGTAATGTAAAACATATGGTGAGCTAGCCAGTTAGCATTAATACAGGCTAAGGGAAACAAACAAGTACAAAATAATTACGCACTTCTAACAAAGTTTCAAGTTCATCGCATTTATGCACTCTGCAAATAGTCAGGAAGTCTTTTGTCAGACTTTCAGCTATGAGCTGCTTCAATGCTTCAGTCCTGGCTAGCATCTTTACACTGCAAAAAATGGCATCTTAGCAAGTGAAAATATCTCGAATATATAGTCAAATTTATCTAGTATTTCGTATAACAAGATTGCAACAAAACAATTATAAGATTATTAAAACCTATTTCTAGACAATTTGTACTAATTCCAAGCTTGAAATAGTCTTGACCTATAGGCAGATCATTTTGCTAATTTTAAGCATTTATTTCTAGAAAGAAGCAAAATGATCTGCCAATAGAAAATGTCCATCCATCCATCCATCCATCCATCCTCTATACCGCTTATCCTACACAGGGTCATAAGGAGCCTGGAGTCTATCCCAGGGAACTCGAGGAAGACGAGGCAGGGGACACCCTGGATAGGGGGCCAGCCCATCGCAGGGCACAATCCCACACATATTCACACACTACTGACAATTTGGAAATGTCAATCAGCCCACAATGCATGTCTTTGGACTGGGGGAGGAAACCGGACTACCCGGAGAAAACCCCGGAAGCACAGGGAGAACATTCAAACTCCATGCACACAGGGAGGAGGCAGGAATTGAACCCCCAACCCTGGAGGTGCGAGGCAACAGTGCTCACCACTGAGCCCTCCTAGAACAAGAAAATGTAAAGTTTGAAATGAGAAAAAATGTCTAGAAATAGGGTTAATAATCTTATATTTGGTTAATTGTAATTGTATAATAGGAAATACTAGATAAACCCAACTATATTCAAGATATTTTCACTTGCTAAGATGCCATTTTTTGCAGTGTATTTTCTCCCAATATTGTTAACCACAAGGTGACTGTTACTTATAGCAGGAGAGTTAGCGTACATGAAGGCTTTGCGGAGATCGTCTGTCATCTGTGAATGCTAATTAATCCACCTAATAAAAATCTCTCTACTAACAGACAGATCATTACTCCAGCGATGTGTGTAGTGCAGCAGGTGCTGGGATTGGGAATGAGTAGCGTGCTATAGTTACAGCATCGAGGTGCATCACATCACTGTGAAGCGCATAAACATAGTTACATATCACGTTTGTTTTGCTAAAGTCAATAAGGAGTATTTCTTTTTCTGGCTGTAAAACCTCTGTGTCCGCCAGGCAGCTACAAATTAAAACTGATAGCCCGGCTCCAGGTGGTGCAACATAAAAGTATTCGCACTTCTTCAAATCTTCAGATGATCGCACATTCAAATCCAAACAATGCCACAGCCATCTGTGGTCTCTGGGTGGGAGGGATGGCATTTCTGTCTCTACCCTCTTAATCAGACCAACACTAACCAATCGCTGGCATCTGTGAGCTCATGTATGCGGAAAAGGGCAGTTAACAGCTTCTTCTGAGCTCGTTACGCTGCTCTTTGTATGCAGCATGAGCAACAGTTTGAAAGATGTGGTGACTGGCTTCACATGTCTCGGAGGAGGCACATGCTAGCCCACATCCTCCCCGGTTGGTCGTTGGTGTGTGATAGACAAGAGCAGTGGGGGGGGGAAACTTACTGATACTACTGATTTGCCTTTGTAATAGAATTGAATAGAATAGAGTGAAGTTACTACACTTGACCTCACAGGTCAAGTGCAAAATCCTCCATTAACTCCTAGTAGGAACTGTTCCAGATATTTCGATTGATTTAGATTGAGTTCCCGAATCCCCTTACTATTCTCACCACTTTGTAACAGTGTGTATCCCTCTTATCTTTATATTTATTCATTTAGTTGGTCAGGCTGCATCCTCACAGGCAGCTGAGTCAAGCCACAATGGCTTCGTGCTTCGACTCCAGTCACACCACAGTTTAAAAAAAAAAAAAAAATCACACTTTAACACATTAGACTTCCCATTTCACCCAGATAATTACACAATTATCCTGCTTCAATCAAAAAAATTTCATCCAGGGATAATTGGTGAGGACGGGAGGGGCACTCATCCAGTGAAGCAGAAAAGGGGAGGGAAAGAAGAAAAACAGGAAAGAAGAGGAAAAGAAGACGAAGAAAAAAGGAGGGGGGGGGGGCAGTCTGCACTTATTCGATTTTAATCTTGCCACTTTGCAAGCATTTAAATAGCCTTTATTTGGTTCCTGCCTTGTGATCCCCTCTGGTAACTTGCTATCAATGTTGAAAATGAAAAAATTTAAATGTCAGCGTGGACTTCAAAATGAAGTGCAGTAACAGGTGCTTAGCTCCTGCTGAACCATAATAATTTCCCCATTATTCTGTTCTCATAGAGCTGTTACGTGGTGCATTGTCACCATTTTGGCCAAGCCATTCTCCTGGAAGAAAGAGCCGAGCTCAATTATATGTGTAGGAACAGCGGGATGATGCAAAACGCCTGCTTTTACTGGGCCCTAATTAAGCCGTGCACTGGCTGCATCTATCATGTATGAAATAACCTTGATAAAAGTAATTGAATTTCACTCTAATAAGATTAAGCAGAGGTAACTGTGAAGAAGAGAAGCACTAAAGAGGAGTGGGGAAGTACTTGGCGACGGTATATGCACACACACACACACTCCCCATCACACACACACACACACACACCCCATATACACACATACACAAGAAAAAAGCAATAAGCAATAAGCACAAGAGGTTGTATAAAAATAAAATCAGCCTGAAAATAAGATTTGCACCCGGCGCCCAAACGGCCTGATTACCATGCATGCATGTGGGCCTCCAAATGTGCTGAGATGGTCTTTAAACAAGATTCAACATTTTGAAACCCCAACAGACTTAATTAAGGGTGGGCCTTAGTACATGCAGAAAGAGAGAGAGAGAGAGAGAGAGAGAGAGAGGGTGGGAGGAGGAAGAGTGTGGAGGGAAGTTGGGGGAGGTGTAAAGACAGGAGTGTACGTGCCAAGAGTGTTTTGCTAGATGTTTCTTAGTATTGCCGATAGTAAACAACCTAATGCCCCCTACCAATGCTCAAAAGTACACACGTGCGCACACACACACGCACACACACACCTCAAACACACACTCACACACTTGTATGCCAACTTAAACTCCCCATTACTTTTCTAAAAGTGCCTAAAATCGCAGACAATGTGCAGCCAGTGGGGGGTGCTCAGTGTGGAGTTAAAGCGGCCCAGTCTCATTTCCATACAGCTTTACATGTTTCCAAAAGATATGCATAATTACAGGGTTTGTACATAATTGCTCCAACACATTGCCTGGAAAAAGCCAAGTTTGTTCTTTTTTTAAATACTGGCTCTGAGACTTTCTCTCACTCTTTTTCATTCTCTCTCTCTCTCTGTCTCTCTCTCTCTCCCTTTCTTCCCTTCCCTCCATTTCACAGCTCTAACAATTAAAACAATACAGCCATCTTGGAAAGAAGCTCAGCTCTCATTATCGCCTTCTCTTCTCCCCTGTCAGAACATTTACTGCTTAAAAGAGGGCCCCGGCACCTTGGCATTGAAACACACTCTTTCATTTTCACTCTGTTTTTATTCTCCCTCACTTTCCTGGAACAGCACAGCATATGTGTGTGTGTGTGTGTGTGTTTTGGGGGGGGGAGAAAAAGGAAAATGTAAATAAGATAGAGTTTTGCGACGGCTCTGATCCATTCCGAGTCATGAAAGTCTGAAGTATAGTCAAAAGCCTTTTCTTAAAGTCAGAGTTTTACCCGTTTTATTCAAACTCAGACTCAGAGCAGATGCACATATTGTTCGAATTGATACCAGCGTGAACCAGACTTTGGGGAAGAGAAAAAAAAACGCATGGTTCAGGCAAAAGATGAAAACTCTGACTTAAATGCTATGCTTAATATGATGACAAATCATAACAGAATTTTATGTCTCATCACCAAGCAAAGAATTGCATATGGGAGAGTTTTCAAACACCAATTTGCTGCATGGAAAGGAAGTCTCGGAATCTGGGAAGGTCATGAAATGGGAGTTAAAAAAAAAATCCAAATAAGGAGGCTATAAAAACAGTTGGCAGGATTTTGGTCAGTTGTTCAGAGTTGCAAAGAAATGTGGTAAAACCTTGCAAGGAGGTAAACTGAAGGAATCTTACAAGAACACGGAAATAATGGCATTGACCCAGGAAACAGGTATGCTCAGTAATCAGGTGAGTGTGATCGTTGTAATGTCCAGACTGGAGTAGGATGCGGAATTGTGGTGGTTCCTGGATCTGCAGCGGAGTCTGTAATTTGTGCAAATTATGGACCTAATCTTAATTAATAGTTCTCCAGATAAGTTTGTTTCAACGGTTAATCACAAACAACATTTGCCTTTTTTTTCCTTTTTATTTTGAGAAGACTCTACCAGTTCATTTCATCCTTGTTAATAAGATTGCAAATGAGTGTATCTTAATTAAAGTTAATGCTTTCCCGCTACCCTCAAGATGAGGCCTAATCTAATTACCATGCAGTGGGGAAATGACAGAACTGTTGGACTAACACTGATACTGCAGCGATACTGCCATTTTAGCGAATGCTGGCATGTAAAAGATATAATAATTGGCTTTAGGAATATTATAGCCAACTGTAATAGTCAGCGCTGATATTAACGGTGCTGGTCTTCTTCAGAGACACCCTTTAGACCAGGGGTTGTCGACTGGTGCGCAGTGTTTCAGCAGACTGGACTAAGTACTCGAAGAAAAAAAATACAACAGAGCAGAAAAATGACTCTAGTGTTCTAAAGACAAAGCAGTGTAGATTCTGTAGCAGGTCCTCTGTTGTGCTTTATCCAATCACATGCATTTACGTCAATTATTTAGCTCAAGGCAGCTATTTGGGCCAGAGACTAGCTACAGGGCTAGAAATCTTAGGTCAGAAAGGGATGTTTTGACAGACTTTCATAGATTTCTCATTTCGTTTACCCTCTCTGGTCTGAATAGCAAACTGAGGACATGGCTAAACATGGTTCAAAAAATAAGTTCACAATGAAAACAATGTTTAAAGTGAATGGACAAAGAAGCATGTGATTATTCTCCCCAAGTCAAACAAAAATCTGATGTGTCTCATCTCTTTAGAGTAAATGGCCCTAATCAAACCTAGTAACGCGACTCTCCAAAACAAAGCATAACCACTTCAAACTGTCTGATTTGTAGCCATAAGCTAGTCCCTGTTGTCAATATTCAGCCGTGTTTTTAGTTGAAAGTTTAGCAAATGTGGCTTTCATGATGTAGCAGTGCATTGCGGAAATTTAGTTCCCTCCCTGCAGGAAGGACACCACTCTAAGTACAGGGCAGTGCAGAGAAAAATACATCTTTTACAAGATAAAATTACCTTTTCCCATGGAAGTCAGGGAAAAGATCAGAATAATACACTATTCATGGCACTGGACAGCAGGAGGGGTGAAACGAAGACAGAAGCTGGTCTCTTTTTATATGCTTTTTTTTTTTATTTTTTTTTTTTTATTCTCATATACCCCACTGCTGACCAGTGCAGAAAACCCAGAGAACCTAATGTTTAAAAAATAACACCATTATTGAATCCAATTGCCTGCAATGCAGGTTGTAACAGATAAGGACCTGATGAAATCTGTCTTCACACTATCAGAGCCAAAGTGCTCTCTGTATGAGTCTGATAGAAGAGGGCCGCATTGACAATTCAAATCGGACTGCAGCTTTCCAGGCAATTTGCCCCGTGTGCTTCCCCTCACCAGCAGGACAGGTGAGATTGCATTTGGTAAACAATGCAACGTTTTGGAAGGCCATCGCAATCCTGCACAATCTCGTGGTTTACAAGTGTAGCAACAACCACAACGTGTCAGGAAGACAGACAAGAGCACCTTACAAATCAAACCGATAACCGCAAAGCAAATTGGGGATTGTTAAAGCTGTGTCTTTTGTTTGTATCAAAGTATGAGAGGGTCTACTGTTGGATTTCCAGAGCAGTAAGGAATGGGATCTTTAGGAATACTTTTAAGAGCGAAAGATTTTTTTTTTTGGATGATTAGGGGTTCTTTACTTGTTGAAGTGGTTGTACTTGTAATCCTCTTTGATATGGAAACAATATGTTGTAAGGTTCAGTTCAATTTTAGTTGTAAAGCACTTTTAACAACAAAGCAACTTTAGAGCAATCAGGTTGTAAATCTAGATCCATAGGTGATAGCGGTAGAAGGAAAATTCCCTGAGACCACATGAGGAAGAAACCTTGAAAGGAAAACCCATCCTCTTCTCTTCATTCATTCATTCATTCATTCATTCATTCATCTTCAGTAATCACATTCAGGGTCATCACTCTTCAGGGTCTCGTTGGATCCAATGCCTATCCTGTAAGCACTGAGCATGAGGAAACACCAATCAGAAATTTGTAACACTGTTGTTTACTTCAATTTTACTGAATGTTATGATTAATATTAGTAGACATTGCCTTTAAGATGCTAAATAAGATCTTCTCTTAAATCAAAATAATGAAGTTTTGATTCTATTTTTACAAATAATGCAAATAGAAACAGACATTATAGCTGGTTCTTGTTTGTATTTGTCACATTCATGACTGTAATTTCTAAAGACATCTTACACCACAGTGTCCTCAAAATCATCTTCAGGATTGCTGCTTGGTGTTTCTGAAGCTCTTAATTTGAAATATTGTGATAAATTGACTGAAGTCCCACACACCTGACAAGAATGTCTATGTAGTTCCTTATAAAAAGAAGAAAAAACACCGAACTGTTTGCTGGATTTTCATTAAGACCATGCATAACAGTTCTGAGTAAATACATTTACAGAACGTGTTATTAGTTTCTATATGAATTGTTTTGATGCAGTTGTGTTCAGCCATCAGTATGATCAGTATATTTATTCACTGTATAATAATATATAATTCATTTGGTTTTCAAACTTCTCTGTCAGAAAAGTTACTCCTGCTTCGATTTCTTCCATTGTTCTTGTTTTTAAAATCAGAAGGCCTAGCAATAAAAGCATACTGCATACTGTCTTTCCTTCTTATTCTGTGTTTTCTATTACAGCTCATAAGAATTCATAGCCCTTAGAACACATCATTTCTACACAGATACTGCATGTCAAGCTCCTAACCATCCTGATATCTCAAACCCTATACAGTACGCCAAATCATTCAGACAGCTCTTGTACTGCACTTTTATAAAGTTTAACTTGGCGTCACTCTGATTGTCGGAGTGCTTTAGATTTGAGAGCTATCTAGGAAAGAAAAGCAAGTGATTTTGAAGCTGAAAAAGAGGATGTCAAACCAGCACCGTAGGTTGGCATAACAAAACTAACAATTTTAGGTATTTTGATATAAGATGTTTGTGTAGTTAAGAATCAGCAGCCTCAAGGTTTCAGGAACAGCAGGAGACTTTACTGGCAGAATTACAAAAGCGACACCGTTTTCTAAGGACGGAAAATGTTCTATTATCAAAGAATGCAAAACTAAATGCAAAACTAAACTAAAGCTAAATGTGCAAGAATTGAAAGGAAACGTTTCTGAACATAAAGATGGGGTTAGCAGGAAAAGAGTAAGGATAGACACAAAAAAAAATCACCACCATTTCTGTGAAACATGGAGGAAGTGCAGTAAAAAAAAATAGTATGCCTTCACATTCACTAGGCTGTGCTTCACTATGTTACAATACAATCAATCAAAGTCAAATCAGTTACGTTTTGGATTGACCATATTTCCCAATTAATAATCTAGATATATGTTTTTTTTCTGAAAATAAAGCTAAAAAGTCTGGAGAAAAGGCTTGGCGAAACTGGATTGTGGGCTTAGTGGCCGTAGTCAGCTCAGTCTGGTGTATCATGTGCCAGGCATACTGTATGTGTGGCGGTTTGGGAAAACCGTTCACGTGGTGAAATTAAGACATGGGTTTTCCCAAACTGAAATATGTTTCTGTCAAATCACAATTACATTTCTAGCATTTCAGTCACCGCCAGACGCTGATTACAAACTGAAATGATTAAGTGTATGTCCATTTCTTTAGGAAATGTAGCTATCCACCAACAAGCATGACATTTACTGTGTGAGGAACTCACACTCAGATAGCAAGGTATTAGGTATCTATAGGCAGACTGACTGGTTTTACCACCGAGTTGGTTAAACTAGCGTCCAACTCAATGTGATCTTTTTAGGCAGACAGCAAAGGGAAGGTTAAAAGGTATATAGAAAACATTTCTAAATCATTCAGGTGAAATATTGTATATTAAAGGTTTGTTAATGATGAGATGTCAAAGTATGTTAGAAAAACCCAGTTTTGGCCACATCCTAATTTTTTACTTCAATTTCTGGTAGTTTTCCAGAACTCTGGCGGGTTTTCTCCTCAGACCTCCACCCTTGTGTGATCAAATACTGTTTTACTACCATTTTACTGTTTTTAACTTTGCGCCCCAGTATATTATTAACATTTGTGAGTTGAACACAAACTGTGATATAACACCTTCCCCTGGCATAGACACCAGGAGCCCCACCTTTCCCTCGGGACTTATTTCCATTTGTATTCTTAGTAAATAACTATAAACTATAAAAATACTATCAGCTGTCTACACAGAGGATGATCTGAGGCAGGAAATGTACCGAATTGGTTATTAGTATGATGAATCCAAATCTCTAGTAGGAAAACATTGCTTTGTTAGAAACTATGTATTTTAGTATCAGCAGAGCCTGTCAACCTCTTTCCACTTTTCTGAAGTAATTATAATGATAATTGTCTCTATCTAGTTGAGAAAACTGTCATAATTTGGAAATGATTTCTGCTGTATCATCGATCTGTTTTTATTGTTGTGGTGTTATTGTACAACATTTATTGAATTTTAACAGGATTTCTGTCAGATTAGCATCATTGTCTTGCCCGCCAGTATGGATAGCTCATTCACTGTTAGTAAAATTTACCTCAAAATAATAAGCCTCCTGACACGAGGAGAGACTCACAGTATCAGGTGCTCACAGATGTTTTACCTAAAATGTTTTAGGGCCTCCATGTAATTGAATAGAATATAAGCACAGGTAAGTATGTGTTGCTAGCACTGTGTGTGTGTCTCTGTGTGTGCTTTTCTATCTTTGTGTGGATCAAAGATCTGATAGTTTTGACCTTGTGGTGACATTTGACAGGTCTCCAACTTTTTTTTTCCTTGCAAAAATAAATAAATAAAAAAAAACTGCAGCTTTTATTTAAAAACCCGAAAGAGCCAAAAGGTTTCCATTTGGTTACTTAGGTTAAAATTAGGGCTAGATTTAGGTGCAGGTGTGTATGTGTATGTGTATGTGTGTGTGTGTGTGTGTGTGTGCGCCACCATTTTGATACCTCTAATAAAACTGCTATTCAGACCTCTTTATTGGACATCATTCACATTCCCTCTGTGCCACGATGAAGCCTAATTGAAATGTTTACAATCTTCAAATAATGTTTGAATTTAATACTTTAAAAGTACATCCTGATTTATTTGAAGCTGCCTGTTTTTCATTTAAATTGGCTCTTCTAATCTAAAAATTTTACTTTTATCTTTATTTCACTTTCCATCAGTGACCACCAATGATGTTGATATATACTGTGTATGTATAGATCTAATGCGGTTCTGTATAATTTAAATAGTGAGGTTGTGTTACATATAATACAGTGACCAAAAGCGAAACCTTGACCTTTTGTATGAACAGATATATTGATAAAATGTCAGTTGAAAACCGTTGTCAATGCTCTACCTTGCCAGTAATCTATAATAGTATGAGGATGTATTGGTTATGTGTGCTCAGGGACATTTTTATATGATAAGACTATATTTAAGCTTCCACTGGGGGTTTAAGCTTAAGCACTCATCAAAAATTTATTTTACACAGTTTAACTGTTGGCGCGATATAAAATGAAATATTTAAATATAGTATAATGTTTTGATTTATATTGCTTGGACTTCCTGTACTTCAATTTAAGTAGATAACCGCATCCTGAGTTATACTTCAACGTATAAACACGTAAAATGTTGAACTATCTACTGTTATTATTTACTTATTATGAGCATATCAGTTGTCCATCTTTAAACCAACTTGCTTGAAAAGTTTGAACTTTGTTATTCAAATACTTTTGGAAGACCTCATACCCTGGTCCACAGTCTAAAAAAGGAGATTTTCTGATAGAGATTAGGCAGGAGAAAATTAAGAGATACAGTAGGTACCAGACATACATGCGAGAGGCATACCCTTAGGACATGCAATTTGTTTTTTGCTCTTGCCGAAGGGATAACAGCGACCCCTGACCCCACTGCAATCTTAAGCAGCTCTCACAATGCCCTGGCCTTCATGAAACTTTAAGGGAAAGGGAGTCTGGAGTTCAAAGTTCCTGCAAACCTGAGAAATAATAAGGTCCCTGATTAGTGCTGCTAAGAATACCAGTCTGGCCCAAATGAGCCAGGTGGTGGAACTGCTGTCTGAAGCATGCACATGTTGAGGGGGTTTATGTTGATATAGATAACACAGAGGAACATGCTGTCTCCCTAACAAGTGGCTTCAACACCAGCTGGAGTTACTACTGGTGGTTTGGTTAAAGGATAATGCACAGACTTTAGTATACAGCTCATCTTCTAGTCCAGGCCCTTGTCATGTCCTGTCATGTCATAACTGTAACCCCACAGTCACTGTCCATTGGCTCTATAAAACTGTGGATGCAGCATAGATCTTCAGCCAGTCTAAACAGCTCCTCATCTTATTCCATTGACATAGGGGTGGTTTATGCTGAGGACGATGTCCCTACCACTTTTAAAAAATGTTTAATTTCCCCTCTTCAGTAGTGTGCACAACTTAATGAAGCCACTAGATACTAAATCAAGGTAACGAAATTATAATGTGTGCCATTAATTTCGCTTTTATTTTTATTTTATTTCACTACTATTGTTTTGGATATTTTGATTTGCCCTCCAGTAAAGAAAATGCGCCAACGGTTTAAAGCACAAGCTGACCAAGCACTCATCTGCAACACTTACAGCTCACTTTAATTTAATTCATAATGTTATCCATAAGAATTTCGGTCCTTCACATAATCTGTGTCTCATCTTGAGATGCTGTCTCTTCCTCCTCCTCCTTCGTGGACCTTAAAGGGATGATACTATTAAAAAATTCATAGTGACATACTTACGGTATGTGTTTAATATTGGCTTCAAAAGACATTCCGTAGTTTCAGAGTGTATTTACATCAAACTGTCAGAGAGTGGCGCAGGACTTAATACGGCCCCTCACTCAAGCGGATATCGCACAAGAAAAATTCACTTAAGTCCAAGGACAGAGTTACATTTACCTCTGAATACTGGTGTGCACAATTTCGGTATTAAATCCTCACTACGTGTGCTTAACTCAGCTCTGAATACTGCCCTTACATGAATGAATATCTAAAATAAATTTCGCATGCAATAAGTGATACACAATATAAATACTTTATAATTGAATTTTACCACAATATCTTTTCAAACATAAAGTTAAATATCATCAAATAGTGTATTTTTCTCTATTACAGGCACCCTTACAATTAGTACTTATCCTGCAATGGCGAGAATAACAGCAGTGAGCCTCTTCCTGCAATGTCTAACAAGATTGGAGACACTTGTAGATGGATCTCCTTTATATTCTTAGATATGTGTCTTTGGCCTGCTCTTTTCAATTCAGATCACAGATCAGCTTCACGAAACATTACATTTTTGCACACTGAGAGAAGGACTACACTAGAGATACAACCGGATCTTGTTATTTGGCACAAAACAGTAGGTCTTGCTTTTAATGCTTTGTGATTGGATTATTTGGGAGTTGTCACATTTATGCTTTATAGTATAAGTATAAATGTTAGCCTGGGTTAGTTATACAGAATAGAGATCATCCTGCACAGAATGTTGGCTAGGTATATTATGCTAGCTATTATGAACGCTGAATGTTATTCATTTATTCAAAGTAAAAGAAATTCAATAATATTATAATTAGAATATCTAAGCCAAGTAGGTGATACATAGATAGATGTAATGTTAGGAGCAAAATATAGTTCCTCCAGAATCACAGCGCCCCAATTAAAATGAAACAGTGACAGACAAGAGGATAATTAACACAGTGAAAGTCAATAAATACGATAAACACAGACAAGAGAATATACAATAAGCTATACTGGAAACACTAAACACTACACAACCAACGTTCTGCACAGTAGTATTCAGGATAATATAAACTACTATGTGAATACTCCTAAGCAGCAATATGAACATGTAAAGTCACTTGTTTGTGGTATAAATTATGTTTTTCTAGTGAAATGTCTGAGTGAAATTGGTAGAGTTGGTAGGGTAAGTAGTGTGTGAAATTAAAGGAAAGGAAATAGCAATCAAGCTGATCTGTTTAAGAGTCTAATGGCCTGTGGGAAGTAACTGTTCATGAATCTGGTAGACTTGGCTCTGTAGCCTTCTCCAGATTGGAGGAGTGTGAACAGTCAGTAGGATGGGTGATAGATATCCTTTGTGATGCTGCCGGCCTTGCTCTTCACAGTTGGACAAATCATAAATTCATTAGCTAGCCCACCAGGCATGTATAAGCTCCAGCCTGCTGCCCAGTCCCATGTTTTGGAAACCTAACGGACTAGGCTAAAAAGTGGTAGCTAACATAATATAATAACATATGGCCAGCTAGGTACTAATAAAGACAAAGGGAATCGAATGATAATGTCGTAGATAATCAACTTTTCGGTTGAGATGTGGTGTTCTGTCATTGCATTGCAGGTAAAATATATTATTTGCGTCTGGCTTGCGTGTTTAATTTCTTTCGGCATGTCTAACAGCAAGGTGACTGTGTGAAGTAAGCATGAGGGTTGTAAGCCAGTGTCATGGTTGTGCCAAAATTGCTGCTTGACTAAATTACCCATCAGCCCCTGCATGTCCTATGACCTTGTCACATGTCTCATTGATCGCTCACAACTTTTAATCCTAATCAGCACCCCTACATAAGTCCTGGTTTCTGTATGTTTCACTGTCAAGCTTTTGTCATTGCCATTCATATGTGTCATTGTGTGTTCCACAGCCTTGCTCATAGTCTGCCTTTTTTTGCTTTATATTCAGCGTTTTTACGTTTACGGATCTTATTTCACAATTTTGGTTATTTGTGCCTCTACAAAATCATGTCAGCCAGTTTTCCGTCAGTGTTTCCACATATATGACTTTTCCCGACTCTGAAAAGATTGTCTGCTTTGTGCTAAATAATCGGCTTAAAAATAATAATAGTAATAATAATAATAGTTCTAATAAAAGTTCTACCATCAAACAGATCTCACCTCGGCTGATGTGTGTAGTGCAGCAGGCTGAGGAATGAAAAATTTTCTTTTCTTTCCTGTCTGAAACGCTGCGGCTTCCATACAGTAACGCTACAGGTCAGAGTGATCTCTATGACACACCTGTAGAAACAGGTGAAGATGGGTGTGAACGTACTGACCCTCTTCATCACTGAATTGAACTGTAATTTTAGAATCTTCTCAACATCTGTGGTACCTTGATGGTGGAATGAACAACCTACCTTTAGTCGCAGAATCTCTGGAATGTTCAAGAAGATCAAGTATGTTTATTGAAGTTGCCTTTTATGCACCATTTGGCTGCACTCCATCCTGCAGGCATTACAGTCGCACCGATCCTTACCTTCTACAACTATTCTGCGCTATTCCTCAGCCATAGTAAAGCACATTGTAAAGCACTTTGCAGCAAAGTTGGCTCTTGTCATAGCTGTATGCTTGGATTGTACTTGAGTACAATGAGTAAGTAATGTCATGAAAATCCTTCAGATGCTATTTCTAAACCTTCTATACCAGTGATACCCAAGTACAGTCATGAAAGGCCAAAGCCTAGCACAGATTGTCATTTTCACTGCTCAAAGACAGCTGATGAAACATCATTCACTCATCTTCAGTAACTGGAGTTGGTATCCCTGTTTTATACTCTATAGAGGTCCTACCTCACATCCTATATGTCAGCTTAGTGGATCTGTACTGTGCAGTTACACTTATTCAGGTCATCATATTGTCCTTAGGTCCACAGGGATGCTTGCAAAGGGCAGGTTAATAACATTCCAATTCTGTGCTTTCATTTTCTCTCCTCTTTCATTTAGGGCACTTTTCAACTATGTTCCTTTCTACCTCATTTGGTGTGGATTGTTCAAAAGCAGGTTTTTGAACAAAGCATGACAAGGTAATTTCAAAGCATGACATGACCCTGCCTACTGGTTTTTCAACTCCTGTGATTTAGTCTTTCGTCATGATCACTTTTTTCCCTCCAAAAAGAACAAGAGAGGACAAACCTCCTCGTTCGGCCACACCAAGGACACGTTAATGGAGGAAATTTCGATATTGCTTAGATGGAAGTCATTTGTTTTCCTGTTCCAGTTCCAGAGTTGTAGGTGCCATATGGTCTGATAACATCAACAGAGAAATTTAGTGCCCCTCCTCCTCCCTTACACATTTCCCCTCCTTCCTTCCTTCCTTCCTCCCTCCTTCTCTCTATCTTCCTTTTTTATATTTAACTTCAACCTGTCAATTAAAGAGTGAAAGGGCAAGGAAGGTGAGGAGGGGGAAAAAAAGAGATGGGGAGAGAGAGAGAGAGACAGCAAGAAGCATAGAACTAATTAGGCAACTGTGTAATTTTAATTAGCTGTTTTGATAATTAAACTAATTAGTTCCCCTGTGTTTCCACAACGTGCTGCCGACTGGAGTTTTTTTTTTTTTTTTTTTTTGTACGGCAGCTTTAGAGCTCCACTTCTTTCGTTAATTAGTCACTTTTGCATCAGAAAGCTCTATTGATAGCCTTAATTTGCAGTTGAAATGAGAAATCTGCTGTCAATAATTTGGATAATTGCTCGCTGTTTGATTGCAAAGAACAAAAAGTAGCAGCCCCACAGCTCCAAGCTGCAGGACATCCCTGAGGTTGTTTCCTGCTCAGGTGTTTAATTTATTATTATTATTATTTTTTATTTATCCCTAATCTACATATGAGCAAATAAGCCTGTCTCCCACCTCTCAGGACCATCATGACCCCACTAAGGAGACGAGAATCTTGCTAAGTAAGGCATAGACTGACCTAATACATCTATCCTCACTCCTCCTCCTCTTCTTGTTCCCCTCATCGTCTCCTCTCTTCCTCTATTCCTCTGACTCAGACCTCCTTCCTTCTTTATGCACCCAGTGTCCTGCATGCTCAGAGAACCAGATGGGGGAGCTTTGTGGGGTGGAAGAGAGAAAGTTCCTGCTTTGCTTTGTAGCTAATTAGTGTCCTTGGAATTAAATGAGCAGCTCGTTGTGCACCTCCAGCTCCTGTGGCCCATGTTTGTGAATTGAATAATTGATTCCCCTCCACTAATCAGAGAGCGACATAATGAGCCAGTTTAATTAAATGGGGATCTAACCTAGCGAACACTGGGAAAATATTTGCTCGTTTACGGCTAATCACAAATAACAGAGTGAGATGCGAGGAAGGAGGGGGAGTGAAAGTGTGTAGCATACACATGTGCATAGAAAGAGTAGAGTGTGAAGAAAACTCTATTATATTTGCAATCTTCAGCATGGCTCAGCTAGTAGGCTTAGTAAAGAGGGACTGAGTAGGCTTGCTCTCACTTTGTCCAGCCTGTCTGCTGAGCCTCGGGCCATTCTCTCCTAGTGGACATTTCATCTTTACTTACTGGGGCTTAGTGGGTGGAGAACTGTCTAACATGTTCCCCATGGACGTCACATCAGGAGCACTGACCTCTCCTCCTCATCTCACCTCACTGATGTGCCACAAGAGCAATCACTGACCTCCTGAGCTCCATAGATCTGCAGACCTCTGGGTCTCATGGGCAAAATAATGAAAACGCTGGAGCTTCTGAGGTCTTCCCTGTGTCTGGTGATGGAGGAAGATCAACTCTGTCTGACTTGGAAGTGCAAATATTTTTCTTCTCTTTGAAAGATGCCTAAAGGTATTTTTATTATAATTGTTACATTGTAGCAACAAAATTTAACAAAAAAATGGCATGGACCTGGTGGCAGAAAGCTCGATGAATATGACCCTACATTAATATACCCTTAAGTGTGTACTTTTTACCCATTAAACAAGAGTCTACTTTGAATAGTAATTGTTTTGCATGTTTTTTAAGTGCTCAAGAAATTATAAAAATGCCAGGAACATCTCTATAACTTTAACCTTATTAAAATGCTAGGATCTATGAATAGTATGCAAACTGGAAACACACACAGTTTTCCTGCCATTCTAACCCCACCTCTTCCTTCTAACAGTCTTTGGATGTTTAAGGGATCTACCCTTAAAAAGATGTTCTACTTGGAAGTCTTTTCTGCAATTTGTTGTAGAGTTCCACAGAACTCGAAACCTCGTGCTAGATGTAATCTGTAAACTGTAAGATGTCATTACACTATGCTATTACCAGTAATGTACCACACTATTACCCTATATTTACACTAGCAAGCCACAAACTGCATGTGTTGCTTGTAAATTGTCTCTTGTGAAAGTGTAGCAAAAAAATTTAAATGGAGAACTGAAGTAAAGTAGGACCACAAGCATCATCAGTTTGGTCTTGGGAAGGATTCATTTAAGCCAATCATTTGGCTTTGTCACTTCAGCACATCATTACTAACTGCACAGCATTGAGAAAATCTCAATTCGAATGTCACTTGTCATGCTATTGCTGAAATCACTGTCTCATGCACACACATAGAAAATGAATGGCTGCCTGTCGCTTTGTCGATTGCTAGTGTGAATATAGGATGTATCAGAATGGTAGGTTCAGTTGTCCACCCAAAACCCCATGCATTTATTAGGTAAGAGTAATCAGAGGAGATGGGTTTGTTTTGAGCAGAAAGCAATGAAATGGATATAAAAGCGTTAAAGCAAAAGAGTCTTAAAGTGTCTTTTGTCATGAACATAGCTTGTTATTGCAAAGCATTAAGATTACAGCTTATTTGACATTCATGTAAAGATGTAAAATCGCTGATTATATCAAGTACAATTGATAATCTTGTTCCATCTAAAATCTGGAACATTTGATAAAGGAGCTCATTTCAGTATGATATATTGTTCATATTTGACAATGTGATCAATGTTCAATGTTCTGTTTTGGTGAAGGAGCTAACAAAATGACTCAAACTTCATTTGTTTCCAAATGGAAAGGAGAAGAAGTTTCACAGATCATGGCAACACATAATGACAGTGTTAGCTTGTGACTCTCCACCAATATTGCTGAAAGGTGAGCTATCGAGAAAGCACCACCAGGAACCCAACAAGAGACAGCATCTTAGAATGTAGTGTAGGTTTGAGGACTGTCCCAAATGATTGTTTTATACCCTTGTACACCCACACCCTTGCAGACTCACACACCATAGGTCCATAGACCTGATGACGTTACCAAAGACTTGGGGGAGGACCACAGGGCATACTTTAGCTCTGAGTTAACAAATCTGACCCAAATGTCAATCTATATAATCAAATTCAGCCCTCCAGGTGGAGTTAACCATTTATAAATCATGTTTCTGAGGGTCAATCGGTCATTTTTAGTTTAGCTAAAGGTGTCCCTTGTGAGAAGTGGATACTGCAGGATAGCCAAGGAGCTGCAATGAGAAAAAGCACCCCACCTGTCTCAAGCGTTGCTAACCACACCCCAGCTTATGAAAAATGAAATACAGCATTGAAATTCCACACCAGAGGAAAGAAAGAGAGGTGCTAAGACTTTGAAGCGCCGGCCTGTCAGTCTTTGTGTGTGTACATGTGGGAGAGAGGAGAAAGAAGATGAGTGATAGAGCTCTATTTTCTCAGCAGGTCTCTCTCTCTATCACTGTCTCTGTCTCTCTCTCTCTCTCTCTCTCTCTCTCTCTCTTCCACAGGCCCCTCTACTCTCTGCTGCTGCCTCTCCCAAGAGCCTGGGCAAAGCAGCAGCACAGGTTTGAAAAAGTTGGGTTTGTGGACTTTGAAAAGGAAAACATCTCTGGCATTTGAACTCACCAACAGCAAAAGCACACCTCACTCACACCTCAGCTGTGTCTGAAGGAATCAATGCAAGCAGGAAGCGGAAGGGGAAAAAAAAAAAAGCAAACCCCAACACGCAGCATTGGTCTTGGGTGAACATGTTTTTCTCGCTCAAACCCTATAATGATCCTTTGAAATCTACAACACAATTCCCAAGGGGAATGCCTTCTTTACTATGCATCTCCATTTTCCCATCTCCCTCCATATCTGTTACTGCCATTTATTAGCCACAGAATAATGTAAGAATAATGTAATGACATGATATCAGCGACCATAACCAGAAATGGATGGAGTGTTTCTCTTTGCATTTCAGTTATGACTTGCTTTTTTTGTAGCCATACTGTTGAGGATTGGTAAATAGATTGGGAAAAAATGTCCTCTATGCTCTATCGCTGTGCAAGAAGAGGCACCGAGGCTGGAAATCAGGCAGGCAGGGCAGAATAATGAGCCTCATCCTCTGCGTTCATTAGTGCAGAGAGCTACCCAACACCCTGGTGAGACACTTATTCCCATAGAGCCTGTCGCAGTTTTTAACAAGCATCGTCTTTGAACCTGCTTCGAATAAGGCACCTGATTTGACGAGTCCAACCCATGAGTGTGTAATGATAAAATGCGAACGTGCCTTAGATTAACCAGGTCTTCTAGTATGCTGTGGGCCCTCTCCAATTCACACCACTTTGCTTATGTTTGCAAATCTCCCTATAAGCCCAGGGTTGGGTGGTGACAGCAAGGTTGCCGTGTCTTGTCTTTTCTTGTCTTGAATAGAATGTGGAGTCCCAGTATGATTTGAGAGGTTCCCTCTAGTCTATGGATGTGCCTAGTAGACTCAGCATCTGCTTGGTCATGATGACCAATGGTTCTTCACTGTAGATGTCAAGACTCTATACATCACTGTAGGATCGTTACAGGAAAGACAAATGTACACTGTGTTGGATATGCAGTGCAGGACTAGAATTGAGAACCACTGACGTAATTAGACAGCTAGATTTCCTCTTCATGATTCCAAGATTATCTAGGATGTAGCAGGGAACGTTTCTGCCTCACAGATCCAGGGTCCCCTGTTTGATCCTGACCATGGGTTACTGTCAGGATATCCCTGACCAGGATAAAGTGGTCACTGAAGATGAATGAATGGAGATTCTCCAGATTGGTGGTATTTTCAGGACAGATAAAGACCTGAATTCTTGGGGGAGAAAAGGTTTCAGGGATCAGTTGGCAAGCTAAGGCTATGTAAGAAAGTAAGTGTATGTAGGAATGTTCTTACCTAATATTTTCGTAATGCTAGTATTTGTGTAATGTCATATGATCAATGTTGTAAGAACATTGTAACAAACCATTACTACAACATGTTTTAACAGATCATAGCAAGAACACTATTTTTGTTTTTTGTTTTTTTAACTTTACAGACTAACCTCCTTAGAACCTTTTCAATTAAATGTTTTGATAATGGTTTCAGTTAGCTGGGACAGAGGGACAAACCCAAGAAGCCATATGGGTCTTAAATGAAACCTTTTCACCTTAAGAGAAAAGGTTCAATGTACAATCATGAAAAATGTTTGCAACATTGGTAGATAAATTGGTAAAAAAAAAATAAAATTAAATAAAAACGTTGTTCAGGGTAAAATTGTGAAACCTAATGACACTTCAGTTTGCTTACTTTGCTGTACTTTGCACTACACTCTTAGAAGAAATGGTTAAATCTAGAACCCTAAAGTGTTTTTTGTTGTGTCCCCATGAAGGAACCATTAAAGAATTCAATACAACTTTTATTTGTATAGCACCCTTTTAAAAATCGATATATTGCCAAAAGTATGTGGACACCTGACCATCACAGGTACATGTGGGTCTTCCCTAAACTATTGCCACAAAGTTGGAAGCACAGAATTGTCTAGAATGTTTTCTGTATGCTGTAGCATTAAGATTTCACCTTGACTGGAACTAAGAAGCCCAAACCTGTCAGAAGGATAGTCTGTATGAGCATATTGTGAATAAATGTCCTGGGATGAGTCTTTACAGTTCTTACACCCAGTGACTTTATCCCCTAGAGGAAAGGGTGAGTCTTGGGCATAAACTGGTTTTTGGAAATTGCAAATCTTTACAGTATCCATGTGGGACCATCCACAACAGCATAAAGTCCCATTAGAGGGGGTTCCACATAGAACTACAGAACCTCATTAGAAAGCTAAGAACCCTTAATTAACCAAAGAAACACTGAGAAACCCTTCTTTCTTTTTCCTTTGAAGTCATTTCATTAATGATGTAGAGAAACTGTTAAGATTTATAACTGAGTAAACATAAGTTATGTGTTTTTCTAAGTCCAGAAGAGAAGCTTTAATGCTCATTAGTTGCTTCTCATTGAGGAACATCCATTACTAATCTCTAAGAAATTCCCTGTCTTTCCTACCTGCAGGCCTGTCAGGCTGCAAATGAAAAGGAATTAAGAAGAAATCCATACGTTTGAAACCCCCTGAAGCTCTACCCCCCTGTTCTTCCTCTCCCAGTCTGCATATGCCAGACCAGCGTATATCATTAGAGAAGCAAATTAAACATTAGCTCTTCGGCTGCCAGTAGTTTGGGCTAATTGCTAATCAGCAGTAAAAGTTGCCTGGCACGGAATATTGCTTACCATAAGCTAAAGGTAATTTGCTGCTCGAGACGAGCTAGGCCGACTCGTCTGTTGTTGTCCAGAGTCCATTCCTAATTACTGCCGCAGGGTGATGACAGTCATTCAGTGGAGATTAAGACCGAGGTGGAAAAAAAAATGGAAATGCACCATAATGCAAGAATGAGCTAGAAGTGCTTCAGTCTGCTTTTCTTTAATACTTCTCTCCCTCTCTATCTCTCTCTCACACACACATACACATTCCTTTTGCCTCCTGCATGGAGTTTATTACTGAGAAGGATAGATTCTCAAATGTCTAGTCAACAGCAGGGGTGGCAAATTGAGTGATATGAAAAGCCGCATCATATATTGAGTTTAAGATGGTGGAAAGATGGATTGAGCCTCTCTTAACTAACTCAGCCTCTAGGCCTTGTCGGCTCGTGTCTGTATGGATATGCAGCATTCTATAAGAGTACTTCTAATGCATTTTCAGCAGCTTTTTTTTTTATTATTGATTTTTTTCATTGGTTAGAGTATACTGTTTAATAGTCTTGAGTAAATTACATAGGATTATCTCGTTACCTAATATCATATTATCATCATCATCTTCAGTTTTATCCTGATCAGGAGTCTATCCTGGGAACATTGGGCATGAAGCAGTAATACACCCTGGATGGGATGCGAGTGCATCACAGGGCACCAGGCACTCACACATTCACACAATCGTTTCCACCTTCGGGGGAATTTAGCATAGACAATCCACCTACTTTTTAGACAGTGGGAGAAAACTGGAGGACCCAGAGGAAACCCACACAGACACAGGGAGAACATGCAAAATACCACACAGACAGTAATCCCAGCTCAGGATTGAAGCAGGGACCCTGGAGCAACGCAACCCACTGTGCCACCATGCCGCCCATCACCTAATATGTTTTCGGCTTTTACTGGATGTTACTCCTGTCATGCAGATTGTCCAGATTTCTGATGGTCACATGTATTTAAAAACAAAATGTTCATGCTGAGCTTTAATCAACCTTTCTGTCCCATTGTTGTTTGCCTTCATGTCAGCAAACCCGGATATTCTCACGTCCCGCAGTCTTTCAACTGCAGGATTAAATCAGCACCTCCAGTTATCATAATTAATAATCACCCACCTACAGGGTGGGTCCTCAGTCTAACCTTCAAAATCCAA
Organism: Pangasius sanitwongsei; assembly: GCA_037576675.1. NCBI lineage: Eukaryota > Metazoa > Chordata > Actinopteri > Siluriformes > Pangasiidae > Pangasius > Pangasius sanitwongsei. Next base: position 17,894,833 of record CM075020.1, on the reverse strand, counting down.
TCCAGCTTCTCTTCTGATCCACTTTATTGATAGACGTGCATGTAACCAGGAATATGCACTGTAAATATGTATGTACGTGTTAACTCAAACAACATTCGTGTCTTTCATCTACAGGTTTGTGGTACACAGGGAGATGAATGCACTCAGACACACATACTTTTATCTAATGTCAGACATCAAAATGTCATCCCTTGGAAGAAAGAGAGAGAGAGAGAGAGAGAGAGAGAGGGAGAGAGAGGGAGAGCACAGGAGGGAGGAGAGGAAGGGAGGAGCCGTGGGTGTCTCACACCTCCTGGTCGAATCCCAGTACAGTCGAATCAATACGTCGTTATAGATCTTAATCACGTGAAGCGTATAATCACCTAAAACCTATCAATTATAGAGAGAGAGATAGCTAGGCAGCCAAATCCTGGCCCGCAGCCCCCTTCCTCCTTGGATTAGGATCTGAGATTGGGTCGGGATCATAGGAGGCGCACCCTGCTCGGCCAGATAGCACATTAATGACCACTCCAGGGGCAGCTGTCTCTCCGGCTGCAGGCCGGCAAAATAAATAATTAATCATTTAGGCTGGAGCTGACATAATTACCAACTAAGGAGTTCAGCGTAGGCCAGCAAGGCCAGTAACAATGGCAGCTAGAGGATGAGCCCTAGTCAGAGCCCTCTACAGCGATTAGCTCAGCTTTCTATAGCTCTGTGTGTCTTTCTTTCATTCTCTCTGACCATGTACTATCCCTCTCAGCCTGTTTTAAGTCATCTTTACTTATTGCCCCCAGAGAAACATGCTGCACCAATAAGAAAATGAAATGTGTCAAAAAGCCCCCTTTCAAACTCATCCTGAGTAGGTTTTTTATTTCAACACGCACATGTGAATGAATGCCTTTAAATCTGTAAGGTGGGCTACAATAACGAAAGCAATTTCTTGCCTCCCTGTTGAGAGAATTGTAATTAATTAGAGGTTATGGCCTACTTACTGTATCAGGAGCAAAATGTATTACCGGCAGGGGAGACGTGTTGCATGGTAGATTCAAGAATGGCATATTGACCCAGTCTGCATTTTAACTGTCAGTAACCCCCCTCCACCATGTTCAGACACCTTGTTGCCAGTGGCGATGCAATTAAAGAGAAGGAGAACACATTTCACATGCGCGTCTCTTCCGCACTACTCGCCAATGAGGGGCCTCTCATGTTTGAAGTAAGGTAATGCTGTGGACCTGCCTCTGTTTGTTCTTCACTCACTGGAGTTGGCAAAAGAAAGGAGGGGTCCCAGAAACAAACATGTACATATTTTTAATTTATCTTCTCTTCCACACTGCTCTGTCCCATGCCTCTTCCTCCAAGCCTCCTCGCTGCTCTGTCCAAATTTAAATTCAGAAATATTTTCTAAGCGGATTTTCTCAATTTAACCATACTTTTAATCTTTGGCAAAAATGAGTGATGACTTCTTTTAATGGAAAAAAAAAAACCCTGACAGGCTTAGAGCGCACACCGACGGATTAGTTTCCTGTGGAGATGAGGTTTTCCTTTGTGCCGGCTCATGTCTGTTTGATGGAGGTTTAACAGTAAGCGTTCACACTGAAATTGGATGCAGACAGGGATAGTGCCAAGATGGCCAGGCTTCGATACAGACCCCATGCGGTAATTCTGTCCTAACAGAGCCTCATCTCCTTCTCCCTCAGGTCTGTCAGGCCTGCAGGTTTAACACCATGTGGATGGAATAGCTCACATCACACACTACACAACCACACTGCCATCCCATTTGAGGGTACTCTAATGCTCAAAACCTGACTTGGCTCCTGAGGAATTTTCAAACACATATTTCTTGCTTATTAAAGTATTAGATTCCACATGTGTCATTGCTTTGCCTGTTTTACGCAACCAGAGACAGCCAGAGAATGAATACAAAGCATAACCGGTGGACAGGAACCTGGTAATGCATAAGATGAATATGGGGGCTTGTTGCGTAGAAACAGGTAGACTTCCACGATTAGCACAATGAAGGAAAGTGATGGAAGAAAATGTAGCCTGATTGCAGCAGTGAGGAAATCAGGTAGCTCAGAGCCATGCCATTATACACAGTTGGGTAATCATACTATAAAATCAGAACCTTTGTTAAAATAAGAATCTTTATTCACAGAGTACACACAGTACAAGGAACTTCTCTTGGTGCAGGTGCCAACATAAAGCCCAATGGGATAAAGGAGTTTGTCAAAATCTTTGGCGATTCTCCAGCAACCATTTTAAACCAAACCTGTTCCTCAGGAAATGTATATATATATATGTGTGTGTGTGTGTGTGTGTGTGTGTACTGTGTCTCAACATTTATTTTAGTTTATTATAGTTGAGAAATACTCAATTAGCAATTAGCTGTTCCTTTGTGAATGCTGCAACACAATCTTTTGACCAATGAGCTTGGTGTAAAATTGAGAATGAAATCTTTTAATGTGAAAAATAAATAATTAAGAGTAAAATTGGTTTTGTGCATTCATCAGTGTTTGTCTGTCAGGGTGTGTGTGTGTTGGTCCCCTTGTGCCGCCAAAACAGCTCTGACCCATTGAGGCATTCATCCACAAGACCTCTGAAGGTGTGCTGTGGTATCTGGCACCAAGACGTTAGCAGCAGATCCTTTAAGTCCTGTAAGTTGTGAGGTGGAGCCTCCATGGATTGGACTTGTTTGTTCAGTACGTCCTACAGATGCTCGATTGGATTGAGGTCTGGGGAATTTGGAGGCCAAGTCAACACTTTGAGCTCTTTGTCATATTCCTCAAACTATTCCTGAACAATTTTTGCAGTGTGGCAGGGAGAGCATCACACTGCCTCCACTGGCATGCCTTCTTCCCATCGTGCACCCTGGTGCCATCTCTTCCCCAAGTAAGCGATGCACACGCACCCGGCCATCAGACCAGGCCACCTTCTTCCATTACTCCATAGTCCAGTTCTGATGCTCATGTGCCCACTGTATTGCTTTCGATGGTGGACAGCAATTTCATTAAGAGTAAAATTGGTTTGGGTCAGCATAGACACTCTGACCGGTCTGCAGCTACGCAGCCCCATATATAGCAAGCTGTGATACACTGTGTGTTCTGTCACCTTTCTATCAGAGCCAGGATTACCTTTTTCATCAATTTGTGCTACAGTAGCTCTTCTGTGAGATCGGACCAGACAGAGTAGTCTTCGCTCCCCACTCGCATCATTGAGCCTTGGTCGCCAGTTCACCGGTTGTCCTTCTTTGGACTACTTTTAGTAGGTACTAAACACTGCATACTGGGAACACCCCACAAGACCTGCTGTTTTGCAGATGTGCTGATCCAGTCATCCAGCCATCACAATTTGGCCCTTGTCAAAGTTGCTCAGATCCTTAGACTAGCCCATTTTTCCTGCATCCAACACATTTACTTCGAGAACTGACTGTTCAATGGATTTGAAATAAAACAATCAAGTGTAGACTTTCAGCTTTATTTTAAGAGGTTCCACAAAAACATGGCATTTACCATTTAGGAATTACAGCCATTTT
>CM075020.1:17869957-17882063 GCA_037576675.1 Pangasius sanitwongsei | reverse complement strand
CTCCTTCACTTGCATTGAGATCTCCTTGGACTTCATATTGGTAGCTCCAGTCGAACTGCTGCCAAATGCCAACTCAAAAGTAGGCTTACAGTAACTTACTTTTCAAGTCTATACAAGTTTTGGGTGGCAAGATTTTGAAAATTGGGCTGGTTTTATTCACAATGAGGCTAGCTTTTGGGCTAGTTTTGACTGTTCATGGAATGCTTCTGTCAGACAAACTTGCTGAAGATATTTAAACCAGTACTGGCCTTTGGTTCATTACTAGAAGAGGGGTGTGCTGGGTTGACCCCAGAGGAGCAATCCTTTCAACCATAACTCATACACTCAAGGAGGTTCAGGGAAAGATGAAATTCTGATTGAGGAGCAGAGAACCCAAAGGAATTCGGCAGTCAGATGACAAGTGTGTGAGTGATGTTTTATCAGTTTGACACCTTTGTGAACATGCTAACGATTCAGCTACATTTATAAATACAGCTGAAAGGAGTAAAAATGAGATTCCTGCATTTTTTTCCCTGGCTCTAGCCTAAAGTAATGTGTTTTCCATTTAAACAAGTACCTAAAAATAAAAACAAATGTCCTACATGCACCAAGTTTTCAATAATTATCTATTTGGCAAAAAAAAAAATGAATAAATAGCTCTTAAGTCATTTTCTTAATTGTGATGGCAGTATTTTTACACCATTAAAACATTTCTCCTTGCACCTGTGTAATTATGGGTACGACAACATGCACCCGTGAGCAATTACATCCAAATGTACTGAACAGAGGGCCTTTACATTTTGTGAAGTGTGACATAACCAGAGAGATTACAATCCACTCTTTTGTCAGGAGAGTTCAGGTAAAGGTAAAGTCTCAGGATCCATTCTGAATTCTCATTTACAGCTGTGAGAGGATGGCCCCATCTGTTCCATGGCAGGATCCCTTCCAGCAATCTTTCATATCACTGAACACTATTAGCCAAGCAAGACGCTGGCCTAATGGACCTTCAACAGCTCATTTGTTTGAAGCAATTATTTGGAGGCTACCCCTATTTTGGAGTTGAGAATTGCCTTCACCAAATAGTGGTATATTTGTTGTGTAGGGAGAAGGCATCTGTGAGAGAAGGCCACAGGGAACAGTACTATAACTACAATAACAACATAAAAGAAGAAAATTATTACACAGAGGTTTCAGCGAAACAATTAAGCTAATAGTAAAATACAGAAATATAGTACAACAAAAGTAATGGTACAAAACAAGAAAAATAGATGATGAGGAGACTGAATTAGCGGTACTGTCCTTTGATTGGGCCTTGTTTCAGTGAAGCTGTACAGTAGCTGGCACGGTACCATTACTAATCCAAATCCAGAACTGTCTGCACTCTGGTTGTGTTCATTTTCCGTTTCCCATCTCATAATGTTACCTGTGAAAATAGGACTTCTCTGGAGCTTGTAAGGTGGTGACTAGTTATAGGAACAATTACTATTTGAAATTTGCAAATTGATTTTCATTGACAAAAACAGGCTTATAGGCTATTTGACATTAAAATGTGTCTGACACTTCCGTGTGTGTTCCTCAAAGGGCATACAGTTAGTGGCCAGAATGAAGCCAGTTGTGCAATCTTACTGATAATAGAAAGAAAGTTTTATTTTGAGTGCAAAATAAAACAAATACAAGCAGGCACATCTTTCTATATCTAGAATTTTTTCAGCATGCAGTGCATTACAGGCGTGCTACCACACCATTATGTTCTGCCCCATGTAATGAGCAAACACAGGAGCCATTTTGGAGTGAACAGGGTGGATTTCATGTTGATCACAGGTAGCAAATAAAACAGAGAAATGTCAGCAACAAGGAAACATTACAGTGGTAAATAGCTTAAGAGAATTCTGAAATATAAAATAAAAGTATGATGTTGCATATATATTCAATTGTGCAGATGACAGTGCTGCCAAAGATGTCATCAGTGTATATAAGAAATACAATACAATACAATAGGGTACATGACCAGTAAATGGTTTAAAAGCTTTTTCTTGAAGAGTGGAATAACATCATCTAGTCTATTTCCAATTTTGAACTGCCCAGTTTCTGTGAGCCTGTACCCACTGTAGCTTCAGATTCCTGTTCTTGGCTGATAGGAGTGGAACCTGTGGTCTTCCTCTGTTCAACTCAAGGTTCACTGTGTTCTGAGATCCATTCTGGGATGATTTTCTGCTCAGCACAGTTGTAAAAAGTTGTTATTTGAGTTACTGTAGAATTCCTGTCTGCTCAAACCAGCTGCAGGAGTCTGGCCATTCTCCTCTGTCTCTAAAAATATCCCAGGAGATCAGCAATTTCTGAAACACTCAAACCAGCCCATCTGGGACCAACAACCATGCCACGGCCAAACTCACAGAGATCCCTTTTTTTTTACTCATTCTGATGTTTGATGGGAGCATTAACTTAACCTCTTGACCTGTATCTGCATTATTTTGTGCATTGTGCTGCTGCCACATGATTGGCTGATTGAGTACTTGCATGAATGAGCAGGTGTACAAGTGTTCCTATTAAAGTGACCAGTGATGGCATATATGGTATACATAGATTAAAAGTGGTCATTATATATCTACTCTGTCACTGATGATACAGGGAAATAGAGCTTTTCTAACTTAGCAGTTTAGTGCCAGTTTCAGGGCTTCTTAAAAGAGCTGAGAGAATTTATTTAACTCCATGGCAGACTGTAGTGAATCCCAGTTTAATGAAATCTCTCTTTATTATGAGTCACTCTGTCATGGGATTTATAGTATCTCATACACAAAATCATAGAAAGGACAAGTAAAAAATGCACAAGTGGTAGAGAGCAAGTCAGCCCTCTGTAAATGTACTATTAGGAAAGGAAAGAGGTGAGTTTTACTTCTAGTATGTATATTTAATAGCACTGAACAAAATAGAAGTTTTACCTCGGCAGCAAGGTCATTTGTTATGCGTCCACTATCATGGCTTGGACCGGAACCAAATGATTTTGGTCCAGGACTCCACACTTGCGTCAAGAATTAATAAGTTGTGATTTATATCGAGTCTATTTGCCTTTGCTCTTACACCTTCAGGTCAATGCCTCAGTTTCAAACAGAGTATTGCAAGCAGCCTTGATTCATTTGAAAATTTTCTGATTTAGACTTTTCACAAATGTGTACCTAGGCTGATTAATCTTATGTTCTGACAGAAAAAATATGACTGTTGTGACAAGCATCACAAGCCTTGTACATATACTCAGTGGGTCCTTGTCACATGTTCAATATTTCACAGAGTGTGTTGTTTATGAGGCACTCACAGCAGCTTTTGACTTGTTTTCCAAGTCGGTCTCTCACTGATCACAGACGTCTTTTTTCCCCCTCACTGATGACTTGAGTGCTTTTGAGAATATCACTTATCTGAGCCATAAGAGTGCTGAGGCACAGAGAACATCAAAATGTCTGCCATAGATGACAGCCCCAAAGTGAAACGATTAGCGAGGTCTTTTATGGTTACACCTTTTTTGTCAAGTGTATGTCTTAAATAATAACAGTAGCTTGTATTTTGCATGGAAAGAAAAAGTTTCTTCATCCTATACTACATTACTTTGTATAAGGCTGTGATGTTAAAGATGGGTACATGTGTTTTGTTTTGTTTTTTGCCTACTATTTTTCTGTCTATTTTTCCCTATATCTGCAGTCTGAGGTCAGACAATGAGAGAGTGATGTACTAACGTGGCCTGGCAGATTCAGTAATGCAGTCAATGGTATAAGTCCTGCTCCAATTTCAAAACCGTTTATCTGAGCTGAATTCGAAATGGGAAATTGCTCCCAGTTTTCTTCATAAGCACTTCACCTAGGATGTGTTCAACTCCGCACACACACTCTAATCACTTTTATATTTGCACTTGTTGGCCAATTTTACAGGAACACCTGCTGATTAGCCCATCAGCCAATCAGATGGCAGCAATGTAATGCATTAAATCACGCAGATACACGTAAATAGCTTCAGTTCATGTTCACATCAGACATCAGAATGAGGAAAATTCTCAAGTGATTCAGAATCTCCGTGATTTTGACTCTGGCATGGTTGTTGGTGCCAGACTGGCTGGTGTGAAACATCCAGTGAGCAGCAGTTCTACAGGTGCAATCTCCTTGTTGATGAGAGAGGTCAGAGGAGAATGGCCATACTAGCTTGAGCTGACAGGAAGGCTATGTCACTTGGTCTTCCAGTCTTCACTGTCCAGTTACAGTAAGCTTGTGCCTTCTGTAGAATCGGATTCCTGATGGCAGAGGAACCTGATATGGTCTTCCACTGTTGTAGTACAACTGCCTCAAGGTTTCATGTGTTGTGTGTTCTGAGATGCTTTCCTGCTCATCACAGTTGTAAAGAGTATTTTTTTTTAGTTATTGTAGCCTTCCTGTCAGCTCAAACCAGTCTGGCCATTCTCCTCCAACTTCTCTCATCAATAATATGTTTCCACCCTCAGATCTGCTGCTCGTTAGATGTTTCAAACCAGCCCGTCTTACACCAATAACCATGCCAGAGTCAAAGTCAATGAGATCACATTTCTCCCATTCTAATGTTTGATGTGAACATTAACTGAAGCTCATGTATCTGTATATGTAATGTAATATGTAATATGTAATGTGCTGTTGCTACATGATCGGCTGATTGGATAACGGCATGAATGAGCAGGTGTACAGGTGTTCCTAATAAAGTTGTTGGTGAGTGTAAATATATCCAGTTCAGTATACTGGACCATACACCTTACTGCTTTTCAACTTTTCAACATTAGCACAAGCCATTATTACTGAGGAGTATGTGAACAAGACAAAGCCTCGCAATGAAAAATAATGGGCTGTGTGTAGACTTTGTACAATATTCTAACAGAACCTAGAAATCTCAGTACACTGTTTCTTACTTTGGCACATTGTTGCTTCCACCTTCCTAAACCAACTTAAAATTCCGATGTTTTCTGACACGAAAGGTGCAGTGCTTCAGAGTGAAAATCAGAGTGATTTTGAAGCCCAAAAAGTGGGGGTATGCCATTTTTTTTTTTGCATATTTCAGGAAAATGTGCTTTCTACCTTTGTGCTTAAGTTTGGTTACTGTGGAGATGGTATCTGAATCATCACAACTGAGGGTACAATAGGGTGTGATGTGAGAAGCGGGTGCCTGGTGTCCCTGGTCCTCTGAGAACACAATCTGATGTGATCAACACAGGAGGATTAGCTAACTATTCCACTGGGACCTAACAAGCAAAGTGAGCAGCCAATTAAAACATGAATGAGGAAACTCTGTCGCTTCTACACAAAACGGGTGGGTGGGATGATGGTGGGGGCATAAAGGCAGGGGTGAGATGTAAGGATTTACATTTTGAATGTGTATCAGCTCTATTTTTCTTCACTGTGTTTTCTTCGCTTTTTATTTCATTTGTGTCTCGAATGGCTTTGAAGCTCTAAGGAGCATGAACTTCACGCCTAATTTGCAGTTTTGCACAGGAATGACAGGAATGCATGAGGTTATAATATGAGACACCAAAAATGATTAACAAGTCACTTGTTCATAATGTTTATTCATTCGCTTATCTATTTGCTGCCCTCAGCCTGACTGGTTGGAGTTCACAACACACAAGTCTTGCTTGTCCCTTCTTCAAGGCTTCTTCAAGACATGAGGGCATTAGATAACAAGCAAGTAACCTTAACATGGCTAATTCTCATTATACGCTGACATGCCTCCTTGCGCTTTTTCCACAGCACTGATGCTAACATGCTAATGAGGAACCAAACACCATAGTTGAGTCTGAATTCTTGCATACCATGACTTCTCGATGGACAATCATATTAACTGGATGCTTTTACTACATTATTATCCATTACCCATTCCCATATATCATTAATCCAGTGTAACAGCAACATATGCACAAAAGTACTGCAATGCATAGTGATTTTTACAGCTTGAACCTGACTTCAGAACACTCTAGCACAGATTAATTATAATTAAATATGAGAGGTAGTAGTTATTTGTGTATTTAATATAGAAAAATATATCAGAATTTGACACTTCTGTATTTGATGGTAATGAATGTTAGTCTAATAATGAAAATTAAAAAGCAGTAAATATACAGTATATACATATATATGATGATGGTCAGAGTTTAAGGAGTGGCAATTGCTCAAGCTTGTGTGAAATTAGCTCTCTTAATTAGCTGTTGTCTTCAGCACTGGCCCTTCCTTCATAGTGGAAAGATCGAGGAGAGGCAGTCCAGTTTGAATCCGTTTTGAATCAGCTTATCAAGGACGCTGTCATAGGGAGCTGCCAGTATCGTCTGCATTTGAGTTAAATAGAATATCTTAAAATGCACTTCAGCTGATTTTTCTTTTAAGTCCTACTAATACAGTCTTACTTTGATGGCACTCAATAAGTGAAACCCATAAACCCATTTCTTAAGTTTTATCTCTTGAATTCCCCTCAACATCAGGAATCTATGCTTCTGAGAACCTGTCATCTTCACAAAACACACTATTAAGGTTAATAGTGTTCATTCAGTGCTAAGTGCTCCATGTATTATAGCATAACTTTCTGCAAGCGCTCCTAAATGCATGGTTTGTCAACTTAACCCTACCCCTTTCATTTTATTCATGGTCAAAGTAGAGCTCTGTGTTCACACATTTTTGTCACTTTGTTCCCTACCATATTGTAATGAAGCCAGTGTGTCATGTCTGTACCTTTATCACACGCGGAGCACCTCACAATCCATGCATGTATGAGTCAATTATTAAACAGTGAGAATGAGAATAGGCTGAAGGTTAATAGTATTAATGAGAGAGGAGGCGTCCTTCTGTGCAGAGTTGGTTGCTCTAGTAGTGTCATAGCAGAGCAAGCAGGGGTAGATGGGAGGAGAACACTTAATGTCATTAACCTTTTTACTTTCTTCAAGCAACAACCTGAAATCAACCATTATATGTGCAAAAATAAACAGATTTTAATATGAATAAATAAAGCAACTAATGCTTATGGTTGCACTGACTTATTTAAGTTTATTATGAAATCCAGGCATGCATGGGTGAAATCGCAAACCAAATTCAGTGTGGGTGAACAGGCGCTATTTAAAACATGAGCAGACAGTGTAACCAGGTCAAAGGGTAAGCCAAAGAATAAACAAAGAGAGTAGGCATGGGGGTCACAAATAGCATAGATGATCAGCAGAAATACAAGGCTTGGAAGTGGCAAGACCTTGTCATATGTTGCTGATGGGTATATATACTAGAGAGTCGGGAAGTGACCTATAATTAGTTGGCAGAGGTCACACTATAATTCTGGAGATCACCCACCCTTAACATTCATGAAGGAAGACATCATCTCGGGCAAGGAAGTGCAATTCATATCTCGTGTCCGGAAAGCAATAATGTTAACATCAATGTCAGTCTTTCAACCATACTCAAGCAAAATGTAGAATATCTGAATCAAGAATTTGGAAGATTCTTCAGATGGTAATGATACAATAACTAGCATGACCTTCCGTGGACAAAGTATGCACATGGTAAGATCATCATTTCCACCCACTGAAACCCCAGAAAACCCCAGTTTGAAAACCCCAGTAACACCTGCCCTCATTCGATTGGCCATTTTACCCCCTGTGGGTTTGTCACTCTCACATTTCTCTTCTTTAACATAGAGTTGATTCTCTAGGACAGGGGTATCCAGTCTTATCCAGAAAGTGCCAGTGTAGGTGCAGGTTTTCATTCCAACAAAGCAGAAGCCACACCTGAGTCTACTGAAAGCCAAGGTCACCTGATTAAACAGGTGGAATCAGGTGTGGCTCCTGCTTGATTGCAATGAAAACCTGCACCCACACTGGCCCTTTGTGGATAAGATTGAAAGAACCAGTCATTCATGCTGGATGTTCTCTTGTTCTGAGGAGGATAATATGAGGATTTTATCAATGTAAACTGTCAGAAAACTATATAAAAACTCTCAGAGCAAGGCACTCACAGAGAGGGCATTGGCCAGTCCATAGACCAAGACATAACCAGATATTCACAGTGCTCGGACCGTTCCCTGATCTGGATGAGATTATATGCACTGAGCTTTGTGAAGATATGGGTACCACATACCTGTTGGCACTAATGGCAATGTAATAACTGAATAACTGTCAGAGTCATCCAACCTTTTCCTTCACAAAGGGGATATCTGCAGCTGGTGGGTAAGTGGAAGGACAGATGTGCTCCAATGCCAGTGTCTTCTGCACATACTTCTCCATCACTGAAAATGAGCAGACCCTACTGTATGGTGGTGGTATTCCTGGCAGGCAGCCTATGGGACAATCCAGTGGATGATGTGGGAATAAGTCAGGGGCTTTAAGTTTGCTAAAACCTAATAACTGTTTAAGTCAGAGTAATGGGCAAGGATCTGAACCTTCTTATCTATTTCAGGGCTTTGTACTTAGGTTGTTCTGCAGGGTAAGGAGATGCAAGTACTTACATTTTTTGTGCCATCAATTTTCCATCACTCCAGGAGATAAAAGAGATGTGAACAGAAAGCCAGGTGATGCCCAGTATGATGTGATTGTGAGGGGACACAGTAATGAATTAGGAAATGTATTCACTATGTGGGAGGCCTGTGCACATGATTAGCAGGATGGTGATTGCATTACACTTCCTTTTCCCAGGGGGTTTCCACCAGGATCTTGAATGGTAGGAGGCAAAGTCTTCTGTAACAACTCAGATTGAGAGTGAGGATCCATGTGCACAGGTACTTTATTGTGATATCCATAATATCTTGCACTGGAGATACAATAAGTTTCTTCAACAAGTTTGGTGAAACATACATTTTATTCAACCAAACAATGATAACAAGGCTAAAATAAAAGCTAACTGAGATTTCAGGATTTCATAACATTTGCTTTGATTTCTATTAGCACTGCTTAAGCCCATAAAAAGTCGCTGGGCATTTTTTGTAGTGTCAGATGTATTATAGACACTGACTTCAGATACCGATGCTTTTTGATAAACTGATTACTTGGTGCTAGGTGAAAATAACAACTAACAGATTTCAGTTTTATATTTAGGGCTGTTATAGAGCAAGCAAGATAAAATAGAAGGCTTCTCTTTTCTATCATATGTTGCACACAAAATGTTTCACTAATTGGATGTGGATTTTGACAGGGAATTTACTGGATGGCTGCTCATTTTGCACTGACTGTTCTGTCTGAAATCACAAATGATTATTGATTGGTATTCAGATGAGCACTGAGGTGGAAAAAAATTGCACCTTGCAAGATATGGCTTCTTACATGAAATAGATAGTCAAGAGAGAAAAACACTGCAAATATGACACTTCCAAAACTTCTCATTTTACAGAAAGAGTAATTTCAGCATATTCACTACCCAATATTCATATACACAACAGAATTTAATTTAAATTAAAGAGTTGCATATACAGTGAAATATTACTGCTAAATAATTACTGGTAATTACTGCTAAATAACTGGGGGCTGTCGTGGCCTAATGGTTAGCGAGTTGGACTTGTAACCCGAAGGTGAACCTGAAGGTCGTTGGTTCGAGTCTCGGGTCCGGCAGGGATTGTAGGTGGGGGGAGTGAATGACCAGCGCTCTCTTCCACCCTCAATACCACGACTGAGGTGAGACCCTTGAGCAAGGCACCGATCCCCCAACTGCTCCCCGGGCGCCGCAGCAAAAAAAGGCTGCCCACTGCTCCAGGTGTGTGTTCACGGTGTGTGTGCACTTGGATGGGTTAAATACATGGTCATACTTGGCCACACGTCACGTCACTTCACTCACTTATCAAGAGATATGGTTGAATTGGTGAATTGGCTTTTGAGCTTCATGAAATCTCATAGATTGTTCCACAGCTCATATGGACATTTGGGCTTAGGTTATATGCTAAAACGATAAAATTAAATCAAGGACCTTTTATGTGGCACATAAGCATAGGGCTCCATTGCAAGCACAGTTCAATTTTACTGTCAATGCTCTGCACCACAATCAGGGATTGTCTGTTAGAGATTAAAAGATATTTTCCTCTTCAGGCGGAGTAAATTGGTTTTGGATTAAGGCTGATTGATTGCCATGGAGGTAGGTATACAGCAGTCTGTTCGAAATGCTCGGTTCTGAGTGCACAAGTAATTTCAGCCAAACTACTCAAGGAAAGCATGCTGGATAGAATCGATGGATATTTTGTAGCAGTTGCCAGTATCACATTGCATTTCTTAAGGTTATCATTAGACTGGAGTGATAATATTCAAGGTTCATCTTCTTGCTGGTTTTAAACATCTGTGTGTGTGTGTGTGTTTGTTTGTTTGTTTGTTTGTTGCTTCATATCCAAAGGGTAACTTCGTCGACACTATAGTTCTATTGTGATGCATGATTTATTGGAGAAATGTGAATAACAGTAAGCTCTAAAACATTTGTTCAAGCCAGAGCCTCATGTCAATTTTTTTTTAGATGTTTTAGATGTTTACATTTGTAGTACATTGGATGAGCATTTTACTCACAAATGCCCCAAATCTGGGAGTTTTAAAAATGCACAAGACTAAAACACTAGTTATATATTGTTACTGTGGTTTTATGAATGATGTGAGACACCTGGATATTACCTTGTGTGCATGCACATGCGGACATTTTCTAACAAGGTCATGTAGTCAGGTATAATGCACCTTTTGCAATAAATACTGTCATCATACAGCAATCGCCGAGCCAGGGCAGGTTCTAAATGAAAAGAAACCCTGGTGATTATTCAAGGTTCTGTTTACCCTTCGTATAGGTGGTATGAAACATCTGGATAACAAATACCAACAATGTCATGAGGAACAGGAGTCGGCTTAGAACTGTACTGAAAGGTGCTCAGAGATGATCACTACACTTGCACCTTTGGGAGCCCATGTTAACCTTGTAGAATTTGGAACATGATTATGATCACAGTAGGGGCTGGGAGTCAAGCCCATCTATAGGTAAAGGGCAAGACATCTACCAGCAGGCTTTCCAGCTCCATCAGGAAGAACTACAACTGTATTGATTTAACACTGGTGAAAAGGTCTACCTACACCACACTAAACTTTTCCTAAATCTGGTCTATCCTGTCTTAGCACAGATGCCACTCCCCTAGACGTGCACACCATTTCATCCTTGTGCTCTCCTGATAATCGATATAGTGTCACAATGTTGTTTGAGTGGAACAGCAAGTGGCAACCTCTGAGAACCCTGTATCCCTGTAGCACCACCCTGCCCTCCAGCCTGTAAATGAGTACTCTGTGGTGATTTTCGCTCTAATCCTTGAGCTTCTTTCACTGAGACAAGAACACATTTCAGTCTGTGGTGTTTGGGGTCCAGTCACAGGCTGATAACCCACTTCTGCAATGCGCACACATAGCAAAAATCAGGGAGATCATTGATGCTGCTACCATCATGTCCTGGCATCTTCAACAGATACTGATATTGCAAATAGCAGCCGGAGTTAATAGAGTGGCTAGCATTCTCATTCTGATGAACTGTGTGACCTTTCTCTGTATTCACTCTGAATCTGAGTGCAATAATGTAAGTGAGGAGGGTGGATGTGTTCCAGATGGCCTGCTTTGTGGGGCCACATAGGAGTTAGTCATTCAAGTACAGCAGTATCCTGATGCCAGTGGCCATCAGGGGACAGGGCCCTGCATACATCTTGTAAACACCTGTGGTACTAGGGAGTGACCAAACGGCAGAACTTTGAATTTGAATGTCTGTTGTAAGGTAAGCCGTAAGAAGTATCTGTGTTCTGGAGCAATGGAAACATGAACATGAGCAATGCAGACCCTCAGATGTGAATTAGTCCTGTGGCTGCATGGTTTGCACTACATCACACTACATCACTACATGACATCTCTTTGTATCCATATGACACTGCCATCAGTCCTACCTATCTGGTGTAGTTGCTGATGAATGACTAGTGTTTTCAGCTGTAAAATTAGTTATCACAAGCCCCTTCAGGGATGTGCTCTATGATAATCGTTTGTAGTAAGGGGCATTACCTAGAGCCTGCTCCGCGGACTCAAGCAAATACATCAAGTTCAAGTTCAAGTGGAGTTTATTGTCATTTCAGCCATATACAAGTACATAGTGAAACGAAACAACGTTTC
>CM075020.1:17831316-17869857 GCA_037576675.1 Pangasius sanitwongsei | reverse complement strand
TCTCTGTATGCTGACTCGTCATTCTTGCTGATGAGACCCACCACGGTCGTGTCATCGGCGAACTTGATGATGTGATTTGAGCTGTGTGTTGCTACACAGTCGTGAGTCAGCAGAGTGAACAGCAATGGACTTAGCCATGGAACCAGATTGTGGAATATGGACAGTCCTGCTGACTATGGTGACATTGTGATTCCAAAACCTGCAACCTCCAATCTAGGGTCTCTTTGGCAGAAGGTCCAAAGCGTGACCCAGGCTCACAAGGCAGATTCTGTAGAAATGATATAAACCAAATTAGCAGAGAGCCACTCCATATACTGACCCACATGTCCCACTGCCAGGAGTAAGGTGTTAATCAGCTCCCTTACAGAGGGCTCAAAATCTTCACATTGGAGAGACTGCTCCAATGCTAGCAGGAGAATAACTAATGCAATGCCAGTGTGTGCACCACACAATGCAACATCTGGTCATATTGCTTCATCTGAGCAAAAAGCAAGGGATGCGAGAGTCAAACACTGCGTCCTTGATATAGTCAATTCTGAGGCATTGAGTCCAAAAATGGTGCACATGTTCACTTTCCAAGAGATTCAGAGATAGACAGTATGAGCACAAGTCTCATAGCACAGTTATTTGTGGCTAAGCACTCTGTATAACAGATTCCATACCAGTTGATCAAATTAAACTGCAATTTGTACAAGGACCACATGCAGCTAGAAGTAAGCTTTCTGGTTGCATAGTGTCTCTGGATGGCCTTTCTGTTTCATCATGTGCAGCAGTAAAAGACCTTGGTGTGATTATTGACTCCAGGCTTTCATTTGAAGCTCATGTAGATAATATAACTAGGATAGCTTTCTTTCATCTCAGAAATATTGCTAAAATAAGAAATATATTGTCACTACACGATGCAGAAAAATTAGTTTATGCTTTTGTTACCTCTAGGTTGGATTATTGTAATGCCTTACTGTCTGGATGTTCCAGTAGATGCATAAACAAGCTCCAGTTAGTCCAGAATGCAGCAGTAGGAGTCCTCACTAGAACCAGAAAATATGACCATATCATCCCTATCTTATCCACACTGCATTGGCTCCCAATCAAATTTTGCAATGATTATAAAATACTACAGTTGGCCTATAAAGCACTGAATGGTCTTGCGCCACAGTACCTGAGCGAACTTTTCGTCTTTAATGATTCGTCATGCCTACTTTAATCAAAAGGTGCAGGCTACTTGTTGGTACCTCGAATAGAGAGGGCTACAGCTGGGGGCAGAGAACATACTTGTTTAGTCAAGTCTTTTGTGAATAATTTTTTCTTGGGTAAAGGAGCAGATCTGGAGGGTTCACAGGCATAGAGTGTCGTGGTGATCCCGACCCCTTCTGCTCTCCGGACCTGCCTGATCCATCCTGTTGCCCTACTTCTGGTTGGAGTTCTCATCACTTGGAAATGACTCGCTGCTGCTGAGGATGGCCCCACATGGACAGCCTAAAGATATATGAGATTATATATTTTTGATTATATATTATAACAGTTTTGCACTCAAGTCTCCATCAGTGAACAGTTGATAAGTTCAGCAAAATAGACTTCATGTGGAAACTATAATGAATTTCATGGTTACACAATTGCACTTTTTGACCATATAGTATACAAGTATATAGAAGGGAATTATTTATAATCGCACTATCCGGTGGCACCCAGATGAGGATGGGTTCCCTTTTGAGCCTGGTTCCTCTCAAGGTTTCTTCCTCATGTCGTTTCAGGGAGTTTTTCCTCACCACCATCGCCTCTGGCTTGCTCATTAGGGATAAATTCATAAATTAAACATTTAGATCATGAATTTATATATTTCTGTAAGGCTGCTTTGTGACAATGTCCGGTGTTAAAAGCGCTATACAAAAATAAATACTTTGAAATTGAAATTGATCATCTTACTGTGTCCTTTCAAACTACAGAAAACTACTAAACAAACATCACAGATGAGCTGAGCATGTTTGTAGGAGAGTGCTACGTGCCCTCTTCCATACCTTTGTAATCTTGCTGTTTTCGTAGGCTGACCTTTTACCAGGTAAAGGTGATGAGTTACTGAGAATCAAAGATTTTCAGTTGACAAGTTTACCAAAAATTCTTACTGATCATGAACAGGACCAAAATTATAGAAGTTCAGAGACATAGCCTCAATGCTGGCATAATTTAACAGGAGTTTGATCACTGCTGAGTCAAATCTCTTATGTAGGTCACTGATAAAAGCAGATATGATGTGTTGAGCCTAATCAGTTTCGGAGTGGGCAGTAATCTTACTCTTCAAAGAAAATGACAAATATTTCATCACTGTGTCAATTTTAGGAAGCATACAGTATGTGACACATTATATGTTCCTGACTGGTACAGGTTGCTTAGATATGCTTAATATGTGAAATATAACAAAGTTATATTACAGTGAAAGTGATGTTAATTGTGATATTGACAATAGATTTGTTTCAGCATGGTCCGTGGAAAATTATGATTATCTGGGATATCCTTTGTAACTTTTCCCAAAACTTTGCCATATCCTGGTTTGATTGCCTACTTGCCCAAGGGTATACACAAACACCGGTTTCTTTATTGCCTCATTCTGCTTAGATATTCTCACACTTGGACTAGCCTTTGCTTGTTCTGTACAAATGAATTGCCAGTTGAATTAAGTAATCTCCATCGATTCCTCCTTGTGTAATAGCAGGACCCAATTTCCTGTGCTCTGGATATTCTTTAAATCCAAAGGGCTCCCTTTAGACCC
The DNA here is from genome assembly GCA_037576675.1 of Pangasius sanitwongsei. Taxonomy (NCBI): domain Eukaryota; kingdom Metazoa; phylum Chordata; class Actinopteri; order Siluriformes; family Pangasiidae; genus Pangasius; species Pangasius sanitwongsei. The sequence continues at coordinate 17,867,093 of CM075020.1, read as the reverse complement.
ATTACTAAAGGTGATCCTTCAGACTTTGTCAAAGACAGTCTCCGTAACTCACAGTAGACGCCTTTCTGCCAAAAGCTAAATTTGGTCAGCGGGGTGGAGAGAGAGAGAGAGAGAGAGAGAGAGAGAGAGAGAGAAAGCAAACTGTGAGAGAAGGATGGCATTAAAAGCTACGCATCCCTTGCCCCTACTTGAGGGTCACCTACCTGAAGCAATTATCAAATGTCCCTCTGAGGAGAGGCTCTGCTGGTCATTAGAGCAAAGTCACACTTGTACCCCTGTGTCTTCTGGGAAGAGAGAAATTTCAGGAAGATGGAATAGTGTGCGTAGCCTATGTGTTGGGGTAAAGTTCATTTGTGGAAGCCTTCGTTTGCAGATATTAAAAGTACAACATATGTTATGATTGGAATACGGGCCAGGCTCCTGTGGCTTTTTTTTTTTAAATGCCAGTGAGCCTCAGCAGAGGGCCTCAGTCAGCAGGAGAGGGATATAAATCAACACAATAAAACAACACATGGCATCACACCTGGATACTAACACCCAGAGTCTCTTGGCAAGTGGAATAGCATGAATGCACCTCACACTTTTCACTACACTGTCTCTGCATAGGCACATTTAAACCTCAGTTACATAAATACTCCTTTTCTTTCAACCTAATCTCTATCTACAGCAGGGGTCACCTTTTGGTGGTTAGCAAAGTATTTTGGTGGATCTGGCGGAGCACTTAAAAAAATAATGCAGCAGAAAAAAGCTGAATAACTCCATTTTTCTAAACACGAACTAGTGTGGCTTATGTAGAAGATCCTCTTTTGCAGTTTCTCCAATCATATGCAGGGCAAGAGACATTAGCTCAGAAAGGTAAAGGTTTTTACAGACTTTCATAGCTTTTTCATTTACCCTCTGATGAGTCTGATTAGCAGTCAGTACCACACCAACCCACGTTGATTATTTTCCCATAACAGCATGCCCTGTCACATTTTATTCCTTATGTGTAAATGAAACCCAGACTCTGTATAATTTTAGAGAAGTGACTACTTTTCAGAGAAAAACAATTGTGGTTTTGCATTGCAAATGATTACTCACAAGAAATCATGTAACAGTGCTAGCTAAAAGCAAACAACACTACCAACACAATCTTAACACCGCTATCTCAAAGTAAACCCGATGTCTGATGCCTGATGCCACATGGATACCAGAAAACTTAGTTTTACCTTAGTAACTGGAAAAGGTTTTACTGCATTGCCCAGTGTTCAATAAATAACAACAGCTTTAGTAAGACTTTCTCTTAGGTCTCTCTTAGCTCATGACCGTTTGTTAGTGCGTAATGATTGTAGTTTTGAATTTTCATCCTATAGTTAATATTTTATTTACATTTATTAATGAAATTCAGCAGCTGCCCTTAGGCTTCTACCATAAATGTCCTTCGGGTAAACCAGTTGAAATTCTTGTCCCTGAATATGTACACATATACTAGGTGCTGTGAATATCACCAGAGTAATTCCTTTAACAGGTACATTACACTTTGTATACGTTGATTGCTTTAAACTTAGACGTAATTAAAGTCAATTTGTCTTGCTGTTCTTGAATCTCACCGTTTTACATTCTCCAAACAGATGTTAAGATGTAGGGTTTGTTGTTTTTGAATGTTGACTGCTTACACTCAGATATGTTTTGTGTGTGTGTGTGTGTGTATGTCAGATTTGAAATGCAAAAATTGAGCACAAACCTGTGCTCCAGGAAGAAAAAAAAAAACTGCATAGTTATGATTGGCATCAAGTGCATCTGCGGTGCTTCTATGTGACGAAGCTGTCTCGCCTTTTAAGTGAAAAAAGTGTAACATTGCAATTCCCTTAAGTGCTCCAGGTTTTAGCATGCTCCTAATTAGACGGGTAATGCGAGAGGCTCTGATTGGCATTTTAAACGCTCCGCCATCACTTCACACCGTTCACACCACCCGCCTCTCTTTTTGCATCCACCCTCAAAGTTGCCATCAGAGGAATCATTAAAAGATGAAATGACATTACAAAAAAAGACCCTCCCCTGACAGAAGTTATCATTACCACCTTTAATCAAAAGTAAAACTCGCTCTCTTTCTCTCTACTTCTTTTTGGCCTCCTTTTATCCCTTTCTGCCTTTTCTGTAGGCCTACATCTCACGCATCACCCTTCACGCTTTCCCAAGGTTTTTTCAGAGGGGAGAAGAGAGAACGTGAAAGAGAAAGAGAGTGGGAGAAAAACGAGAGATGGAGGGAGACAGGGAGAAAAAGAAGACTAAGCTCTGTCAATTGGAGTGAGTGCACTACTAAGTTTGGCTTCACTACAAAGGTTAGCAGATCTGACTGTCAATACTGTCAGAGGAATGGAGTCTTTGGGAGGGGAGGCAGTGGGAGGAGGAGGAGGATACACGGAGGTGAGGAGGAGGTGGTGGTGGTGGTGGTGGTAGTGGTGATGATGAGGGGGGGAGGCAGGAGGGTTTGCTTTGAGAGAAAGAGATACTTTGATATTTCGGAATGTTAGAAGGGTGAATACGGAGAGCTGGAGGTTGGGGATCTAATTACCGGGCCATAATTGGGGGCTGGGGAATAGGCCGCCGTCCTCTCAACTCGCTGCAGATCAATTATGTTAAGAGAACATCTGTAAGTAGAGCTTAATGAGGTCCATTAGAGCAACATGCGCTGCCTCTCCCTAACCGGGCTTGTCAGCTCCTTGGATGAGCCGGAGAGCGCTGCTAACTGGGGACCTGCTGGAGGTGCTTAAATAGGAGAGGAGGGGAGGGAGCGAGGGAAGAAAGAAGGGAGAGAAAGGAAGCGCGCTCAGGTCGGTCTTGCCTTGCTGCCAACGGAAGATACGAGCCTTTTCTCGCATGGAGGAGGACGAAGGGGGGCTTTGAGATCGAGAGTGATCCAGACAGAGAGCCGGGGGAAGGAGTTTGATCCGAAGCGCACGAGCTCGTCACACGCACGCGGCAACTTTCCCTCGGTACGGTACGCTTTCTTAAGGGCGCGCGGACGCACGAGTAGTCATGGTCACTGTCTGTCTGTGTATCCTGTGTGCATACGTATGTATATGTATCTCTGGAAGCAAAAGGGGGTGTGTTGAAAGATGTCGAAATGCTACGTGTGTCCTTTTTATTTTAAATTCGCAAAATATTGCAAGTGCGCAACTGCGTCTAGTGTTCGACGCAGTTGGACAAGGGGATTCCGTGAAAACGCGAGGCTTATGCTCTGAAACAGCTCTGCTTGCTCCGGAAATGCCTCTGTTTGCTCTTCCGAAAAAGATTTACACCGCGGTCGTTAAGCTCCGAGTTTTCGTGGTTTCAGCAGGGATCCTCACACTTTGCGTCCTTTTGCATGGAGTGTTGTCGAGTGGATAGAGTGAGTGTTTGGATGGAGTGATAACATCCTCCTACCGGCTGTGTAATCAGTGTGTTTGGAGAGAGAGAGAGAGAGAGAGAGAGAGAAGCTCAGCATTCGTTGCAAGTACGGATATGAACAAATGCTCCATCGTTATTATATCGTTATATGCTGAATATTGTCATGTATATACTATTATACAATTATCCTAGGTGTGACGATTCGAAACTGTAATCACTGCTGAATTAACTAGTGTATTATTTCGACTAAAGTTATTTATATTTGTTGGATAATGTGGATTAGGGACGTACCGAAAAAATACAGAGTGTTGATATCGGAGGAGTATCGAAAGGATCGGTATTGCAGTTGATTTGACTTATTTTGCAATCCACTGGTGCATTTTGTGCTCTGAACGCGTGTGGTGTATAGGCACAACACAGATCATCATGCATGAGCATGGGGTGCGAACTGACTTACAGCACACCTCTGACATTTTGCAGAACTTGGCAATAGAAACTTGTAGGGAGTTGGTTTGCTTCCTGTGAGAATCTCAGTATTTGAACAGTTTAAAGTTCCCAAAATATGACCTTTTTCATATCATATTGAAAATGAAAAGGAAGCGACCGCCGCATCCGTATGTGTGGATGCTGCGATTCGTCGAAACTCAGAAATCTGGATCACTGAGATTTATCAGAGTAAGATTATACAACACATAATAAAATAGACCAGTGATTTGTTTGAAATCTCACATGTATGTTGAAGCCTTCTGTGTTATTGCAATAATGATTGATAAAAGATGCGATAATGATTGATAATTGATGCGATAATGATAAGGGTTACATCGTATAATCCTATCACTTCGCCCTGGGCAGACGGGCTGGATTGTTTTACTCACAGAGTGCACTCTTCCTCTGCATGGAACTCTCTCTAGCTCATCACTCCCAATAATTCAGATATCTTTGGTGAGTAATTGACGTGATAACACGCTATATAAAGTGGAGGCGGGGGTTTAAAAAAAAGGATGAAGAGGTTAGAGCCCCCCCCCCCCCCCACACACACACACACACACACACACACACACTTCCTTTCCCATTCCCCCCTCTCTTTCCCCTTTACACACAAATGGCATGATTACGCAGATAGCGCCACTCTGAAATAATTCAATCCATGACAAAAACCTAATTACTGGCAGGTCATATACCCTGTCAGCTTTAATGCATCTCATCAGTCATAATGGTGGCGAGGAGCATTTTTATGACCCATCTCATTACTGCTGCATTTTAGGCACAGTGATTGGCAAGAGGCCGCAATGCTAACAATCGAATACACCAAGTCTGACACCATCTCTCCCACTTCTTTTCTTTTTGCATTTCTCCCTGCTCTCTTATTGAGGGATTTCACACTGAGACTGAGAAAAGTTTTAGGCCATTGTCAACAGCTAAAAAGCTAATTGTGTGTGTGTGTGTACACTATGAAGGGAGGGAACAGGAGGCCTTATGCATCATTCTCCTTGGCAACCTGGGCATCAATAGGCGCTAATTAGAGTGTGCAGGTGTAACCAATGGGTGAGGAATAAGTAGAGTTACTTTGCACAGGCGATCAGAGGAGAGATATAGACCTGTGCACGACAACACAGGCACTCCACTTGTGAAAAAAGCAGTAATTACTGCAGTAGTGTATGCTACAACTGAGAAATGAGAAGAAAGATACCCACCCAATCATTTGCTGCAATGCTATTATGCAAACTGCCTATACACACTGTACGCACTCACACTCTGACCTCTGAGGCCAGTGTGGGTGGAGTTGAAATGCTTTCGTCTGGTCTAAGTGGTTAGATTAAGGCAAGCGTGGTTACCGATAAATTCTTCCTCACTGATGCACTGAGACTCGGAAACGTTTGTTCGGTTACACTAAACCACTTTGTTAAACATACCAACAGCTTTTCTCTGCTGTACGCCCAGACTCTCAGAAATAAAGGTACTAACTTTCCCTTGCTGCTGAATGCACCATCAACAGTACATCGCTTCTACCTTCAGTATGTATCTTTCACCTGGGAATGTGAATATAGTGTACACACATAATGGGACCTGAAGGACCACTGATGTATCATTAAAGCTTTACTCTAAATGATAATTCAAGCTACACTACAGGCACCTTCTCAAGTAAAAGATACGTACTAAACGTACAAATGGCGTACCTACCTCAGCCACAAGGAAAGTACGCTTTGGTACCGTTATTTCTGAGAGTGCATGGTGTAATGGTTACATCTTAGACCAGTGTTTGACAGTTTCAGTACCCCAGGTTCCACAGGTTTAAAGTGTGTTAGAGCTGAACCTCTCAAAAACGTGTGCAACGTGGATGTCTGCCTGATTGGGACTGATAACCACTGCCTATAAGATGGCCATTAATAATTATATTTGTACTGAAATAATAGGAAAACAAGTGTGTCATGACTCCACAGGTTCCTGGAACATTCCTGCTCGGACAGCAGCTAATGATCGCAGTATATGATCTCTGGTGCATCTGGGAAAAAAAAAAAAAAAAAAAAAAAAATGATCACCCTACAGCATGTACATTGCTTGCACGCAGCATAGGAACAGGAACTGTAGCAGTTACGAGTCTCCAAAGCAGAGCCCGCGTGCACGCGCGTCAGTGAGTGAAGAGAGCGCAAAGTTTCTCTAGGGAGCGCGCGCCGTCACTCCGGCTGTCTCTTATTAAGCTAACGACCTGCTTTCCTCGTCGTCTAGTTGTCTTAGCGGTGAGGGATTGGCTTCGCGAGATCATAAAACCAGGATTCGCTGTTCTTCGAGTCTCATTCGCTGCTGAGCAAGTTGTTCCGCGCTTTCCGGTAGTGCTTAATCCATGATCACTCAGGCGAAGACACCTGTAGCGTTTCTGTGTGCGCGCGCGATCCACGCGGACCTCGTTATTTCCGAGCGGAAGATAACCGTGATCTGCAGCTCGAGCTCGGTTTCGTGCACTTTTTATTTTCTTGCTCCGAGGAATATAGAGTGGGAGCGTGTACCAGTGTAGCCTGTGCAGCTACTCAAGTTCACTCTTCTGCACAAGTTGGACAAGAAGGTGAGTGCCGTGTTGCCGTGTAGCTCCGACCCGAACCGAACCGAACCAGGTTTACACTCTGCTTTTGTTTTTGTGTTCGCGCAGTGAGGACAAGTTTAAAGTGCTGATGAGATAAACATGCACGTGCTAAACGCATGGCTTCATTAACTCTGTTTTGAGCCACATGAATGTAAGCCTGGTGTTCAGATGTATAAACATTGCAACACTGGACTGATTGTAGATCGCAAACAGAGCTTTGGTGAGTTTAAATTCCAGTTTCCTTTCTTCCTTTTTGGGGTTGTCTTTTTTTTTTAAGTGGTTTGTGTATCTTTTTTTTTTTTTTTTCCTTGCACAATTGTCAAAATTTGTAAAAAAAATAAATAAATAAATAAATAAAATAAAATAAAGCAAGCTGTCCTTCTGCAGAAATAAATTCTTTAAGAAGCGCGAGCTGTTCAGTGTTATGTAGCAGCTCCTGCGCGCGCACCCCGATCCGCGCCATACGATGTAGGGATGACGGCACGCGGAGGGGTGAAGTGAAGAGAGCACGCCTTTGTCGTCCACTGTCATTATGTTCTCTCGCCTCCGCCACGGCTGCTGCTGCTGCTGCTCTTAGTGGCTTTCATTTCATAGGCGAGCTCTGACGGACGGCGCTGAGCTCGAGCCCCTTTTCAACCCCCTGCGTGTGCCTTTGTTTGCCGTTTTCGTGTTTCCTTTTTTTTTTTTTTTTTTTTTTTTTCTTTTCTCGCGAGGCGAAACAGGATTGTTAGCTGTAACAAAAGCGAGCCGCCCCCCATCCAGCTGCTCACTTCACGGAGAAGGGAAGCCCTCTCGTCGCATGGTGGTGGTGTGTTCAGGCGCCGGAGCGGGTCCACAAATGCAGAAAAGAGAGAAAAGTTTCGGTAAGGTCTCAGCGTGTGCATTGTTTTTTTTTTTTTTGTTTGTTTGTTTTTGTTTTGTTTTGTTTTTTTCCATGGGAGAAGCTTATGCGCGTGACCTGCTCGAATCTGCGCAAAACCACAACGATATTTGGGTTGCGAGAAAGCCTGTAGTTTAAACCGAGGCACAAAACGGGTTTTTAGATAGTCCTTTTGATCTGCTTTTGCCTTAAAAAACCCCTCAGTGTTCTAATGTATGCCTTTACGGCTTTATTCTAGCGGCGGGGTGTCGTGACGCGGAGTGGGTTTTAACGGTCTCCGAGTTTAACGGCGCTTCCGTTTGGTGCTCGTGCCTCGAAAATTGGGCTCCCTGTAATAACAGCCAGTGTTATTGGCCTTTTCCGAGCGCCTGGCTGCCATGGCAACAGTAATTAAACTGATAAGCGGGTGAAATGTCAGCACCGCCGGCTCGCGCAGCTGCTCCGCGCTCGCGCCCTGACCAAAGCAGACGGTCCCACGCCAGTATTTCGTTACAGGAGCAGTGGCAACCCTGTGCTGTGCGGATTCTGTAATAAAAATCACTCCTACTCGACATTTTTAAAAAATTTTCTGCGTGCAAAACGAAGCTTTGGGTCACCGCTTTACGGTAACTGTCACGGGCTGATTCCGTTCAGTAGATGAACACAGCGCTTCGATCTGGAGGAAGAGTGGAAAAGGGTGACGTGCATTCGATGCAGCTGGGTTGCGGACCCTCTGGTGGATGGAGTGGAGTCGAAACTCTAAACTTTGCTTTTCTTGGTAATGACTGTGGTGTGATGCGGTGCGGATGAGCGCCGCTGACCGGGAACGGAGGTGATAATCAGCGCGCGCGCGCGCGCCTCACGCCGTCCCATCCGGCCAGATTAAAAGGTCAACAGTGTAAATGCAGAGCAGCAATGTAGAGTGCGTCCATTAGCACAAACAGTATGGCAGTTCATCCACTGCTTCCTTTCTTCAGTTTCCCAATATTTTCTATCTTTAAGTGCTTCACTGTTCTCTGCCTCTGCCGCCGTTTTGTTTGCATTAAAATGACAAATAGCCTGCGTTAATAAGTTGGTGTCCTTCAGAGCACTTGCACGCTCCTAACCTGGCTTCAGTGGGTTTTTTTTTTTTTTTGGTTTTTTTTTTTTCCCCAACACTCAGACCTTCCACACTTTGCAGTACCTAGCACACCAAGGCCATCAGGGTTTGCTCTAGTATTCCAGGGCAGTCTGTTTGTTGGTAGATTTTTATTGTTGTATATTTGTGCGATGCACTACAGAAATCTTAATCCCAACATTAACAACTGTTGCTTCGTACAGATCACATGTACACTTTCTGCCCAGAAAGTAGGAGCGTCAAACAAAAAAAGGCTCCCTCCTAATTTAAAGTTTCTAACACCCAGACATCTCGTCTTTCTCCATGCATGTTTACTCTTAAGTTAGCAAGATATACGAGGTGAGCGCAGGGGGGGGGGGGCAGATCGTCCTGGTGTCAACACAACAGGCACGAATCGGGCACGCTTCTCATGGAGGACAAAAACTATTAGGACAGGACAAAAGGGGAACCAGGAGTGCAGGCGCCGGGTAGAGCTCACTCTTGGCTGTATGGAAGGAGAATACTAATTACAGGCCGTCTGCATGAGCTTGCATTGTAGCCGCTCTACCCAACAAAGCCCTTTCACAGCCTAAATGGGGGTTACACAATGGCTGCACTGGGGGCAAAGCTTTTCCTGGCCCCTCCTATGGAGAGAGAGAGAGAAGAAAGAATGAGAGAGAAAGGAGAAAGGCGAGAAAAAGATGGGAAGAACTGTTGGATTAGTGTTTGCATACCACATTTCATCAAGTTATAAGGAATAGTCTGGCTAGCTCTTTTTTTTGGATCTTTGTTAGTCATGAATTAAAAAAGTCTCACTGTCCATTTGATTGTGTATGTGAGCCACTGCTGTATCAGTTGTTATTGTGTTCTCAAATTCTGTGGTCTGATCTTATTCTCCTTGGCAGGTATACAAATGCTTTCCGTCCAGCCGGACACCAAGCCAAAGGGCTGTGCCGGCTGCAACCGGAAGATCAAGGACCGCTACCTGCTGAAGGCCCTGGACAAATACTGGCACGAGGACTGCCTAAAGTGTGCATGCTGTGACTGCCGCCTTGGCGAGGTGGGCTCCACGCTGTATACCAAGGCCAACCTCATCCTCTGCCGGCGGGACTACCTCCGGTAAGACCCTCCACCAACCTCAAAACAATGACTAGCATCCATCCAAACTGGTTCCTAGATAAGAGTATCATCCATGGGGCTAATGCCTTTGGCTTATGTGTCCAAAAAATATCCATTTGGGGGCATATACTTTTTTTGAACCAAATTTACATTTAGATTTGGATATAGACTGGTGAAATAAATAGGAAATTAAAAAACTGTATAGTGGGACTTGAGGTTTTTTTCAATTTTAAAGCCACATTGGTCCTCACGGCTGCATTGACCACATTCAAAAGCGGCCTTTTTGGTTCTTCTTCTTCTTCTGTGTTAAGGCAACTGTCTAGAAGCCTTGGTTACTCTCCTGTGCCTTTGCATATGCCATTCTCTTAATCAAAATAGATGGATCTTTATGAGCCAATAAACCACTATTGTTTCTCCTTTGGTTTGAAGGAATTCATTGGTTGGATCCAATTAGTGTGCTGGACCACAGAGACTGGAGCATTGAATTTAAGACCACCCCAGATCCGGCTCATTTTCCTTTCACTAAAAGAAGGCAGAGTGTCCAGTCTAGCGAGCACTACTGTGCTTTTCACACTATTGTACCACTCAAGACTGACATGCTTTCATTTGTTTGCACACTTTTCATTATCGTTTGGCTTAGCTGTATGCACACTTGAGCTGGTCCAGCAACTGCACTGATGCTGGCCCAATTTTGGTTCCGCTGCGACAGTTTGGGAATTAACCTTTCAGAATTACATTGAAGCTAATTACATTGATATAAATGTCGCAAGTGTTCATAAAATGCATCGAAAAGTAATGTCTACGTGATTTACACATCTTAGGAAACTGTACACCAGAAAAATAAGAAGAGCGTACTGAAAACCACTAATCATCAAAAATAATTTTAGGAATTCATCCATGTAGGATTGGTTGCTAGTATTAGGACATGACATTAATGTTATGTTATGGACAGTAATGGTAACGATGATGACGTGATAGTAGAAGCAACACCAAGGTGTGGCAGTTCATGCCAGTGCTTGCTCATACTCATGACTTCATGGCAGTTATTTCAGCAGCTACCTTGTAAACAGGGGTGGGGGCAAAAAGGCACCCTTGCATGTACCAGCTTTAGTTACTTATAATGTGTCTGTTAACAGGCACGTGTCTGTTTAACCTCACAGGGCCGCTTCAGGAATGCAGGGCTGATCTTGAACATGGCAGGAGCCGCTACAGCAGTTTGGTACTTTGCAAAGGCACAGTTCATTTAATTTGGGCAGAAGGGATGAGAGTCTCCATTAGGCATGACACAGACGAACAGACTTTTGGGCAGATGAGATGGATACGCAGCCAGAGGGCTGAGGCTATGCTCAGATTACTTTCCTACAGTAAGCCTCATTGGCTGCATCCTCCTAAAGCGCATCTCCATTCATGACAACATGCCTGTGTGCCTTAAAACAACAGCTCAGGAACAGAAAAATAAATTAGAGCCATGGATGATAGCATCGCTTTTCTTTTTTTTTTTTTTTCTTTCATAGAATATAAAACCTAGTGCAATACATTTTAGCAGATATAACACACAAGGGCAATAAGGTTTATGTTAAAAGTGATGGATTTATTAAGTGAAGTTCATTCTCTGTGTGGCTGTGTAGCACAGTAGTGTTTTTTTTTTTTTTTTTATTCAGTAATTGCCTGAGATCTTTTTATTCTTGTCAGCATTTGGGAGGATATAGGCACTGCTTGCTTCTTCTTTTTCTTCTTCATCATCAAAAGTTCAAGGTGACTGAATTGATTTCACCGTAGCTATCACACGACTTTCCTGTCTGTCCCTGCTGCTTGGCATCTGCTCACTGGCTCTTACTGAACGGCAAACATGGCCGAGGCCTGGCTCCTCACATCACATTCGCAGGCTCACTTACAAAACAAAAAAAAAAAAAAAAAAAAGCTCTCCATTTCCGAGATAATCAGTGGCCATCCTTACAAAAGCACTACCTCTCGACACCTGATCATTCCCTTATTTATTTTCTTAGGTTCGCACTGCAGTTGGTCACAGAGATAAAGACTTGATTTCCATCACCCCTCTCTCTCTCTCTATTTGTTCCATTTTAGCTTTCTGTTTAAAAGTGAATTATGCTTGGATTTATTATACATGGCCACCCAACCCCCATCACACAGAATCAATCCAGTCCTGTTTAGCAGTGTGGCATGTTATTAAGGCTGACATAACCAGGGTTAATAGAATTCTTCAGGGGTCTACAACCGTGAGCGACCAAGAGCAATGTGGTCCCACCAGCTGAGAAGTAATCCCTATCACAACACGCACAAAAATAAATTAAATAAGAACACACACACAAAAAAAAAAGGTTTGTTTTCCAAAGATGGATTTTACTAGCTGTTTAATTTTCAATTGGTCAGAAGGTGTTATTACTTTTCTATAACAGCAGCTCTGCCAGTAGTGCTGGCTATAATTAAAATCACGGATCTATATTAGTGAATTTTAATGTTATCATTTCTATAGTAACAACTCATTCACAGGGACTCGTATGGCTCCACATCATGTAATAATGAAAGGGTAATAATAATTGGTAAAAAAAAAAATAATTAAAAAAAAAAGGTTTAATATTTAACAAGAAAAGCGTAAGAAAAACATATCGTCGATATGGTGAAGATTTCTGAAAGGAGACGTTTATGTAAAGTTTATGAAATGACTCTGGGGTGTCGGCGCTTTGTAATTGACGGCTTTTGCGCGTTCTGGTTTCTCGATACAAAGACAAGCTGCAGAATTTCTTTTTTTGTTTGTACTTTAGGAGAGACAAAAAGTGATTGCTTATAGCGGTTAACGTAAGCGATAACAGGAACTGACGAACGCAACATTAAATGTAAAACGTATGCTGTGTCGTTCTTTAATTAATAAAAATTGTAATCGGTAGACATTGCTGGCGTGCAAGAGGAATTAAACACTTCAGGTGTGCTGTTATTGGAAGACGGTCATGCCCTGTTGTATTTTATTCCTCATTTATCAAATAGAAGACGAGACATTTCTTCAGTAGGAATAAGAAGGAGGAAGCGTTTGGTCCACAGCTTCTTCCAGAAACTGGGGACACCGTATCAACCGATTCATATTTGGAGCATTGAGACATTTAGGGGGTAATTATTAATATCGCGTCCGCCTTGATTCTTTATATGGTGTCGGACTATCCCATCACCAAAATGATTCTTTTGATACTGTGTTGGTGTCTCCATTAACGATAAAGCATAACAGCAATAACCGTGTTTATACCAATGCTTTTGCATTTCAGAGCAAAGTGCGATAAGGTTAAAAGGCCCAGACAAAAAAGGGACCGGCGCATTTAAGTTGGGAAGGTGGCGGAAATGAACTGCTGCAGCCCACAGAGAGTAGCCGCAGACATGGAAGCAATCCGCCAAGGCCAGGATGCAAGCAGGGGGGAAAAGCTGTTAGGCATCAGTTAATGGAAAACTGTAAATTTCAGGCATCCATTTTAAAGACAGCACAGGGGGACCACTTTATTTATTTATCTATCTATTCATTCATTTTTTTAAAAATCCAACTTCAATTTTCCTCTACAGTGGTTTTACTAAGATTGTAAATGCAAGCAAGCTCACAGAAATCGTCGACATGACTGGATTTATTACCGTTTTGGAAAGCAGGCTATCGGTGAAAGATAACCAACATGTGTTGCATGGTTTAGTTGTAATAACTTCTAGTCTTCCTCACTCATTCAGAAGCAACTTGCTGGACCACATCTACCGTGTCCTGTATAAACTCATGGAAATGAACCCTGAAAATGTATCTCAGACTTTTTTTTTTTTTTTTTTTTTTTCATATTTACAACTGCCATATCGTAGGCAGTGCAGAATTCATGTGTATTGAAGTCTGTACTACAAGTCTTGTACAAAAGATCAACAGGGTGCGGCAAGCTTGCCTTATCTGGATAAAGTTGGGAATTGGAGTAAGTTGTCTTGAATATCTTTTTGGTCCTATTCATCTTGTTTTAGTTTTGGCTAGTCCAACATTAATGATATGCCCTCTTTTCAAAACCACATCATACCTTCAGTGTAAATTCAGTGTTGAAAAAAATAAAATTATGACCTTACGCAGAATCGCAACCTAAAAAATGGAAACTGCTCTTCTTCTTCTTCTTCATTTTACAAATCAATTTGTCTAAGCAGCTACTCCTATTAAAATATGGCTGGAAAACAGCAAATAATGACAAATGGGTTTGGACCAGAGTTGTTTTTTTTTTTCCCCAAATACTATACTTTGACACGTCTACTTGAGCCTCAACATCATCTCTTCATGTCCTCATGTTTAAATGCTGAATGACACTTTTACCTGGCTGGATGATGCTAATAATCAGAGTGATGACTCCTTTCCCATTGTAAAATTATAACTATGTAAATAACGTGTCAGTGTTTTTCCTTTAGAAGTTTAGGTTTTAAATGTATAAGGTAGGCTGGGCCTCATTCTGCAAAAGACAAAGATATTTCAGTTTCAGAATTATATATATAGTAGAAAATGTCAAAGTTTCCTAGACTGCCACACACACGTTTCCCCTATGGTGTAGGTGTTCATTTCAGCGCTTATAATCAGAAACTGTTTTTTTTTTTTTTTTTAACCTAGAACAACTAGAAGTTATGTAGGAACCTCTATAAACTCGGTCAGAAAGTTTCAAATCACACATTTATCCCTGTGATGAATGAATCACTATAATAATTCATGTCAGCTCATTAGTAGTTTGCTGATGACACAGTGCAGCTGTGTCATCTGAGAAAGTTTAGCTGGTCTCCGTTGGGGATTGGAGCAGTGCACTTCCTCTGAGACTAGCTGAAAGATTGAGGCCAGCTCTCCTCCTAATGACCAGTGCATATGGAGTCCTCTCTCTGCACTCCAGCACCAGGCATGACATCGTGGTCAGCTTCTTCCTTTTAACAATCTGGCCACCTTTAAAACAAGCCTACAAAGAATATTCAGAGGTTGGAGAGTGTGTGTGTGTGTGTGTGTGTGTGTGCGTGCGCGTGTGTGTGTGTGTGTGCGTGCGCGTGTGTGTGTGCGTGCGTGCGCGTGTGTGTGTGTGCGTGCGTGTGCATCCATGGACCGGTGTACATATACAGACGGGTGATAAATTAAAGGGAAAAACCAGCATAAAGTGTCTTAGCGAGGTGTTGAGCTACCAGAAAAACCTCTGTGCACCTTGGCAGAGATTCTACAAGTCTCTGGAAGTGTACTGGAGGAAAAACACCATTCTTCCAAAAGATCTTCATTTCCTCAATTGGCGTTTTGATGATGCCGGTGGATACCGCAGTGTTCTGCTGAAACTCGGTTTCAGTGAAAATGTTCTACTGTGGCCGTAACTGGATTGTTTTAATTTGATAGATACAATTAATCTGCAAACATCACAACTTGATGGTGTCCCGCAAGACTCGGATTTGGGTCCATGACTATTTTCCATGGATCGTCTTAGGTGTGGTACTTATGTGTGGTACTCATCCACTTGCCCTCATCACTTTGTTCTCTGCACATGTAATAAGTATTCAAAAGTAATGACTTTTTTTTGTTTGTTTTTTACATATTTTTCTCAGTATGAGACTGGGTTATTGTTTTGTATTTCAGGGTGAATGTTCCATTTTCTCTTTTTTTAGGCCTTGTAGAAACACTGACAGAGTTTTTTTTTTTTTTTTTTTTTTTTTTTTTTTTCAAGCACCAATTTTTTTTTTTTTATATTCAGCTTCATGCTTTATAAATTGCTTTGATCTCCCATTCAAATCCTGTTTGTTTAATATAGTGTTTAAAATTTCATCTAATCATGCTTCCAATGTAATATTGTAGTAAATAATTTAAAAGATTTTGTGTTAGTTTTTAATGAATTCTTTGAGGTCAAAGAATCGTCGGCATTAACAAAAGGCATGTTGGAACAATTTATTAATTATTTCCTTTTCCTAGGTCATGGAAACTAGAAGCAAAATTCAGTTAAAATACAGATATGAAGTTGTTGATAAAGTCGAGTTAGTCTGGAAGCAGTGTGCATTAGTTCATGAAAAATGTTGTTTTACCTGGAACAAACATACCTTACCTTGTTGTTTCTCTGCTTGCGTCTGTTTAGCTGTGAGCAGTGAATAATTAATACATTATGATAACTTTTGTTATCACAGCGTAAAACTCTGAAGTAAGAGAGGGGGTCAATAAAATTAAACATTATATAATGCATAAAATCTTAATAGGTGCTCATTGCATGCATATGTATATTTCAGTTGGTGTCATTACTTTTTTTTTTATTGAATTAATGAAATTTGTGAGAGACATGTTTTCAATGCTAATGAATTAGCTGCCTTAATTAAACTCTCAAAGAATAATAATTCAATTCTTTGATGTGTTTAAAACACTGTCTGATCCCCTCTGTGTATATAAAGAGCTCTGAATAGCATGTAATGGTAATCATAAGTTTGTTAAACATTTCAGCAACTCATTCATAAACATATGTTGTAAGGTTTGTGTGTGTGTGTGTGTGTGTGTGTCCCCTATATTGTGTTACGTAGCTCTTAATAATAAAAAAAATGATTATAAGATGTGCATCCTCTAATTCTAGCAGGTAATCTGGGTTATTTTACTGGTGCATTTATATTTTGCTCATATATCATATAAGTATAAGCCAGGGTGAAGACTGCAGTGGTGAGCAGGTGGAATAAAACCGAGTGCTTTTGCTCTTTTGAGAGAGGTCCATGTTGAGTATGTATACTAAATATACATGGTTAGTTCTAGTTAATCCTGAAATGTCTCAAACGGCCCTCATTAAGGCAGGTTTGGATGAATTTACGCTGCCTTTCTCATGATGTCACCTCATCGTTGTTGAACCTCGGTGCTGCTTCAAGCTTGAATTTTGAAAGCGCATTGTACGCAGCTCACAATCGCTGTGTGCGCCTGTGCTTATTTTCACGTTCGGTCTTTTAAAGAGGGAAAGACTTTTGGCAACACTTCCTATAAAACCTGTATTCATAAATCCTCATAATTGTGCTTATAATTCTTTATTTCATATCATCTTACTTGACTTGAAGCACTCAGTGATGGCATTTGAAACGTTGTTTATAATGATTTTATAATTGCTAATAAGTGTTACAGTTGTTTTATAACTATTCACAGGTCATTATTAGTATTAGAAAGGTTTCAGAGTACTGCAGATGGCATTACAATGAAACATGACGCTTGCATTCTCACAGAATTATTTATAGCACATTATTGGAGCTTTTTGAGAGATTATCAGAGTTTATAAATAAAATGCTTCCGAGGACTCATTACCAACTTACAAAGAATTATAAGCAGAATTATACTGATTTATGCATATTGGCATAAAGAAAGTGTTACCAGACTCGTGGCTAGCTCCAGCACTTCAGAGTGTTTTTGTACTTGATACAAGATCTCAGGCCTCTTGTTCAGACGTGTACACCACTGAAGTGTGGTCTAACATTTAAGCGCCAAGTTCGATTAGAAAGCATCCAGCTTGTTTATGAAAACATTCATTAAGTCTCTAGTTGCGCGGCACAAACTTGTAAGGTCTCGTTTCGAAAGAAGGTGTTTCAGTGACTCTTACGAGGCAAATCCTTCTGTAGTGCACGTTCTGTTAGGGGCTGCCTTTAGTCTATCGGTATCGAAAGCACTTGAAGTGTGGATACAGCCCTGGATAACCTTGTGTCTCTGCGGTACTTGTTACAATCGAGCACTCTGTGTGTACAAAAGGACCTCTTCTGGTCAAGATTTAAATGGGCCTGCAGCAACAGACTCCCCCCATCTGCTCAGTCTCATTAGATAGCCCCTTCTGTCCCCTACTGCTGAGCCCATGTCCTCACTAGTACCCCTAAGGGCCCTTGCGGATGCAAGTTTTTCTTTAGCAGCCTTGTTTATGTCATCATGGTGTTATCAACAGCAAATTTGTGTTGTCCTTAAAGAGTAGCTGGCATTTACAAAAATGATGAACACGTTTCTTGAGAGGAAATAGGGCACTTGTGTTTTCCTCAGCAAAGAGGCTGATTTTAGTAAACTAATTCACTCAAGCCAATGAGGGAAGGTTTCTAAAAAGAGAAGTCTGGAAGCCATCTTTATATGGGCATGAGAAATAGCAATAAAACAATTTAGAAAGGCAAAGGCTGCGCATACAAGTAATTAAAGAACATTTATAAAGGGAGGCATAGACATTTTACTTTTTTACTATTAAATTAGTAAAACGTAACTTTTTGATTTTTAAATGACCTGTGATAATGATGGACACTAGCAGAGTATCACACTAAATGTCATTTGCCATTTCATTGCCTCATTTTTTCATAAGAGTAAGCAAACTTTTTGAATAAACTGTATTTTTATATTATTATGTCCCAGTTTTCAAAGTCCTTATGTACAGATTAAAAAAAAGTATGTAAACATATGTAGAATGGACGGCTTAAAACAGTTCAAATGGATTAAGTATTCTGACAGATCAGCAATATCCTGAAGTCAAACATGTAGTTGTAATGTCTTTCAGTGTTAGGAAGTTATGGAGATTTATAGTCTGGCCTATAAACCATAAAAAGGTGCTCTACATGCACTAGACTGGCAGTTTGGTAACAGAGCTTGGTCATCCATGTGGCTGATTTCTGAGCAGTAACGCACGTGTGATTGCCTCACAATGTTCACTATGCAAAAAAGACATTTATATCTGGAAAAAAAATCTAATCTGGAGCATCTGTAGTGTGAATATATTGTAGCATTGCAGTACTGATTATTGTGTATTGTGATTATCACTCCACTATTACTACTGCTAATTAATGGTTTGACAAATCTGTCAAGGTCCTTGGAGGTACATGAATGTGTGGACATGAATAGGGGTATACAGCGTGCCTGAATTGTCAGGGTTGTTCAGTACTCAAATGTACAGAGAGATCAGCTGAACAGAGCAAATACTGCTAATAAGACAAGATGTTAGATGGCATCAGTAAGTGCTTGCAAACTTATTCATCACATTAAGACATTACTGAGATTTTAGATGACTGGACAGAAAAATCGTGAATTTTCAAAAGTGATTAATCAAGAGTCTTTTCAGGGCTGATCATTGCAACTGTACAGAAAAGTCCAGAAGCTCAGTTCTTGTTTCCGTGCTCACCGCTGACTGTATTATTGTTCCCTGCGGTTTGTTGTATGATTCCTGCCCCTGGAGACCCTCGAGCCGGCCTGCAAGCCGCAACGGCCTCTCCACTGCCACAAGGTGAACTATTCCCCACTGTGCGTTATTATTAATAACTGTCAGCCAGAGGGGGTCACCCACGACAACTCCTTGAAAAGAACCCAGGGCGAGGCAAGTAGGCCGCAGCTGGGTGCCTTGTAAAACAATACCCCCCTACTCCTCCTCTTCCTACCCCCACATCCCCAGACGTTCAGTGCTTAAGGCAGGAATAATGCATGGGGGCGATTGGGGACCAGCACACGGCCATGTTTGCAGCCGTGAAAAATTAAGATGTCACCACCTGGCCCTGTTAAGCATACCTTTTGCCAGTGCACGGGAGCTATCTATTAGAATGGAGCAGGGCAAAGGGGCTGTCTTTTTTTCTCATGCTTTTTGTCCTATTTTCCATGTTTTTGTTCAAAGTTTCCTCCACTGAAATGAAGTGGATACTGAAGATTGAATGGAAATTTACAATAGCTCCTCATGCTATTAAAAAGGCACATGGTGTTTAATATGAGGAAGTGACATTGGAAAAAATATGGACAATAACATTATTCATAACCTAGAAAACAATTAAATTATCTAGACAAGATTATTGATCTTTTTTTTTTTTTGCTGTGTCATAAAGTTTTGAAAGTTAAAATTCTTGATGTCTCTGGCAATCCTAATTCAGTATTTAAAAAAAAAAAATAATAAAAATAAAAATGTTATTACTCATGTGTGGTTGTACTGGCATGTACGTTTGTAGGAGACTAGGCAGCGACAGCAATTTATTCATTCTAACCTCCCCTCTTGTGTACTTTCTCTTTGAATGCATTACAAATCCTGCTTTAATTTTCTCTGCAAAAGCACATAGACATCCAGCTACATCACTGCAATCTCTTCAAATGAAATTGGTTTCAGAGGGGTCGGAGTTCGGCGAGTCGGCCTGTGTTATGATTTCCATCTAATCTGGGAGAGGAATATAAAAGGATAATCTTCCCTACATTTTCCAGCCACGGTTACATTCTCATGGCAGTCTAGTGGAGCCGTAGAAAAGTGGCGGTGTTGTGATGGTGGGGAATGGAAGGAAGGGGTGGGGGGGGCCACACTTTTTCTCTTCCTATTTGTTTTGTGGATTTATGGGAGGCGAAATGTCGGACGGCTCTGACTGTGCCATGCGTGGACAGATTCCATGAGTCTGTGGCTAGATTAAATGTCAACTTTGACCCTGCTGCTGATCAGAAAGGGCCACCCGGGGGCTGGAGATGGGGTTGATTTGGTCCAGAGGAGGAAACAGAGTGGCTGTGGATTTATTGCCGAGGACTGCTGCTGTTGCGCTGAATTCCCTCACTAGCACATTTTTCATCGCAGCCTTATGATGGAAGGCAAATGTCCACAATGACCCGTTTCTGAATTTAATTTTAAAACAAACGAAAAAAACTGTTCTTACTCCCACTAGTACTAGTGTTTTGGCTATTCCGTTTTTTTCCATATGATTTCACAATGATCCATATAGTTGTTCTAGGTCACTTGAATCTATTTAATGAATCTTTTTTTGCTTTTCACGGCTTCTGTTGTCCTGATATTGCAGTTAAAAGTCCATAAAAAAAATTACGATATGCTTAGAAATGGCAAGGTGTGGAGGAAAGATACCGGTTTGGATTCATTGCAGTGAGCTAGAACGGTCCCAACCACGGCTTGGTGGATGCGAACCAGCAGCATTGTAGCAGAAGAGCACAGTCGGACACCTGCTGAGTGCAATATTATCTTTTATCATCCCAGCACTGAGAGGAGCTGTTTGTCCGCAGCTTACTGCTCCTTGTTGTTTTTGTTGTATCGATTCCTGCCATTATGTTGCCATTACTTGCTATGTAGTGATGCAATTCTCTAAGGTTTGATTTGTATTGACAGAGCAAAGCCTGTGAACAAGAGCAGCGCTATTAAATATATTCATTACCTCCTTGTGTACTATATTTGCCACTAGCTGCAGCTTATAATACACCGGATTGTTGGCACTGCCTGGTTTTATGTACTGCATGCGTTCACAATGCGCCTGAATTCTCACAGGTGATTATAATCAAATTGTTAAGATGCTGTAGCTTTCTTGTCTGTGTTATATTTTCAGGATATACCCATGGCAGTCTAGCACACTTCATACAGCAAATTCAGGTGATATTTTAAGTAGTCGTCATAGCAATAGCAATTCTGATTTCGATATATATATATATATAAATATACGCTTCATTTTTCCACCATTTTTTCCCTTTCATTTTTTCCTTCTGCTGTACAGACATTAATTTTCAGAAACTGCCACAATCTTAATGAGGAAATTAAATCAAGCACCTGCTGACTGCGCTCAGAGGGGTGATCATGATGGCTCTCCACCAGACTAAATTAAATTTTTTACCAGCAGACATACTTGACGATTTCTTAATTCTCGCCATCCAAACCATTTGATATCCTTACTCTTCTGAGATTAACCTTTATGCCCCTCACTGACATCAAAGATGGTGGACAGCCTTCTGGGAAGGAGGTCTCAGAGCTTCCAGAAAGTGCTAGGCCCCAGATGACGAGTGCTAATCTGGGCCAACCGTCTATTAATTGCACTCTTCTTTGTCTTATTAATTAAACTTGAGCACAGTTTGGGGGTTGTTTGATCTTTCCTTGCCCTTATTTGTGTGGATTGCTACAGGTCATTTCTTTGCATATGTTACCACCAGGTTGTGCCTAGTTGTTTAAATTGGTCAGAATTTCAAGCCTAGATTCCTTTCCAGATTTCAAGCCTAGACTGAATATTTCCTAGATCTCATCTGAAGTATCTTGAAGATTATTAGCACAAATGGCCTAAGTGATTAAGGCTTCAAAGAATATAGAGTCACTTTTGTGCTATAAAAGGACTCCCATTTTTGCCTTCCTCAGTATCGTGTACATTCCAGTTCAATGATGCGTATAGTGTCACGGTTATGGATCCAGAGGTCTTCTGCCTTGCACGTGCTAATTGAAGATCAGTGGCTGTTATTTCAAGGCCTGGTGGAGCCTCAACTAGCTTTGGAAGGGGGGTGATGAGGTGCTGTTTCATACTTGGCTGGCATCTCTCCTCTGCCGGCATGGGAGAGTGTGATAACCAGCCTTGCCGTTTGACACGTGCAGACATGCAGGCCCCCCGCTGCCTCCAGAGCTTTGGCAGACACCGATCGGCTTTTGTTTCTGGACTCTGAGCTTTGGAATCCCGCCGCCGTCCTGGCTCAAGACAGCAGCGCCTTCCAGAAAGCTTGCAGCTTAGCCTCCAATGGCACCCTCCTTCCAAAACCTGCTCGCCTCTCACCTGAGATAAAGCAACATAAGCAACGAAGGAAATGCTCAGGGGGTGTGGTGCCATGCTCACAAAGGAAGAACCCTCCTTGGAGGTTTGTGCAAGGAACAAAAGCTCTGTCTCATTGCCTTCTGGCTTCTTGGTTTGCCCTTTGGCTAGCAGTATGTGAGAGCGTAAGTCAGGCTCTGGGATTCTGGTCATATCAGTATGAAGAATACCTGCTTTCTTCAAAAGATATTATTATAGATATCTAATGGAGCATTTTTATTATTCTGCTGCAAGTTAAGCATTGTTGCAGCTAAATGCTAAGGATTAGAAGTAAATGCTTTGCTTGGGCAATATGATAATATGGGTGGCGTGGTGATACAGCAGCCAGCTTTGCTACCTCACAGCTCCATGATCTTCAGGTTTGATCCTTGACTAGATCTAGAGTTAGAGTGTGGAGTTTCGCATATTCTCCCCATGTCTGTATGGATTTCCTCCAGGTTTTCCAATTTCCTTCCACTTCCCAAAAACATTGTGGTAGGTGGATTCTAAATTGCCCCTTGGTCTGAAGGAGTGTGTTAATGTGTGCTTGGTGCCCTGTGATGGACTGGAATTCCATCCAGGTTGTATTCCCAGGATCCTTGTGCCCAGTGTTCCCAGGATAAGCTCTGGATCCACCCAAACCGTGACCAAGAAGAAGCACTTACTGAAGATGAATAAATATGATCATGTGATGTCACAGGACTATGGTTTTCTGAAAATATTAAACGTACCTGGACGACTCCATCATTGCTGACTGTAATGAGCAATTGATTGGACGCTTATCGCTGAAACAGTTGCTACCTTTTTGTGGGACTGTCTTCAAGCATTGTGATGTGATATGTTTGTCGTATCACCCACACTTTGCTAGGCTACCCCATCTGGTATGCCTGGTACAGGCTGGTCCAGCTTTATGCATGGCTTGATCAAATGCACTTCCCCTCACTAATGAAGCCCAATCTGGAATTCTGATCCTATAAGCTTCACTGCACTTCTCTGGTATGACTGGCAGTTTGATGCACTTCATCAGTGATCCACTGGCAATTAGCCTATGCTACACGAGAGGGCCGTCCTCCTGTGGTACCGCCCCCTGCTTAACGAGCCTTTTATGGAGATGAACTTAGGGGTTGATTGAAAAGCGAAGGCCGCTACTCTTTTCAGCATGCTGGGAGAGAGAAACCTTCAGATGGTGATCGGTCCATGTCAGGCCCATTTTACGAGAGCTTGATTTGGATAGGGACTGAAGGGCAGCCTTCCCCCTCCCTAAACTGAACCCCTGAGTGACTTCTCAATTAGTGTGCGGCCTAGCGGAACTGCGAGACATTGCTAGATGCTCCAAGCAGCGTCCACCCCTGAGATCTCCTTCAACCACGTGGCCAAGGTTATTTTACTGTGGATATAGCATCAGTACACATGCTTATATTGAGCCAAACCTGGCTGTGGAGATAAAAGCTGCTGGCTTTTTTTTTTAAAACATTGGTTGCTAGCAGTTCAGCAAAAAAAAAAAGCACAGTAAGGCTCATCTGGATTCTCCTATCTTTGTGAACAACTTTGATATCTGAACCAATAAGATTCTGCCTTGTTTTATTAAGTGCACAATGTATGTGAAAGAATCTGAAGATTTCGTTTCTCTTAACCTGCCTAAGTGAGCCCCATCTAGTCCAGTCACTCAGCTGTACTTTTGTAAAATGAGATGTAAATGCAGCCATTTTAACAGCTTGATTTATTCATGAGTGAGCCAAAAGAGAGAGAGGAATGCAAATGAGCCGCTCTGGCTTTGCCCTTGGCCCGGGCGCAGCCACAAACATGCCCGTCTCACTGAAGGAATTAACAGCTTTATTACATTACCTGACAGTATGGGCTGCACATGACAGCTAGCGCCGCTTCCTGTGCGAATGCTGATGTCATCATACTGAGCTGTGTGTAGCTCAGTTGACGTGTGCAGTGCAGGGTGAATGTCAGAATTCCCTTTTAGTTAGTGTTGTTTATTACAGTTTTTGCAAGCTGAGCACGGTATTGTTATTCTGCATGCTACTTCTAGTATCCCAACACTTTTCAAGAATTAATTCAGCTCATTTAACATACAGACTCGGTTTAACCGCGCTTCAAAGACCTTTCCAGCATCTATTAAATCCATTTTTAAAACATAAAGTTTTAAAATTTGGAGTTGCATGTTATCTTTGTGTTTATATGGGTTAACTCTGGGTTCTCTGGTTTCCTGCCATCTCTCAAAAACATGCTGGTAGGTGGCTGTTAAATTGTCCCTGCTTGTGATTAAGTGTGTGAATGTGTGTGTGTGTGTGTGTGTGTGTGTGTGAATGTGTGTGTGTGTGTGTGCATGGTGGACTGCGATGGACATCCAGGATGTATTTCCACCTCGTGCTCAGTGTTCCTGGGATAGGCTCTGGAATCCACCATTACTGAAGATATACGAATAAAAATTTAGGATTTTCCCCATTGACGGAATGCCGATTGGAACGTCGCCTGGCGATGTCACAGCTGGCCAGTCCTTCCCTCGTTCTTTTCTATTTGTTTTTCTGTCTATCTGCTTATTTCACAGCATTTTTCTTTTTCATGTTTCTCTTCTTCCCGTATTTTTCCTCTCGTTGCCTGTCTTTCTCTCTTCTTTTTTTCTTTCTGCTTTTCTCACATCTCCTTCTGTTTTCAGTAATTTACAGTATTAATACACGCTTCTATTCCACCCTCACAGTTAGACCTGCTCACCTGTGTGCTGTGTGATGTGTGTTGTGGGGGAAGGCAGCGCTGTAGAGCTGTAAGTAATCAATGCAGTCCTCAAATCACATCCTGCCTCTTCATTAAATACCTATCTGAGTGTGGGGAAATAAGGGCACCGGATTAATCCAGGTGTCTGTATGTGTGTGTGTGTGTGTGTGTTAGAGAGAGAGAGAGCTAGCTGAGGCAGTTGCTGGTGGTTGTGTATTGATTGTGCTGAAGCTCTGCCGCTTTTCCATACAGTTTTAATCTCTCTGAAATGTTAAAGAGGCAATCAAAAGGAATCACCTGTGTGTGTGTGTGTGTGTGTGTGTGTGTGTGTGTGCGTGTGTGTGTGTGCGCGTCGGGCCGGTGATTTCTCAGCTCATCTGCATTGGGTCTGCACACCCCACACACACCAGCCTGCATCCATCCTGGTAGCAGAGTTGTTGTTGTACTGCAGCTAAGCTACCTGATGGCAAACATTTGTGTGAATAAGAGCTACAAGATAAAGCTACTACTATTCTAATGCTGTGTTTTGACTGAAGATTCGCAGTTTAATCCAAACTACTTCAGTTCAACATCTCCATCTACATACGACACCTTAATCTTCAGTCACCTACAAGTAATAGTTTAGATTACCGTGTAACGGCATAATTCATAAGAGTCCTTATCTGTAATTATTTTAAGTTGAAAGAAGTTCCTTTGCTGAAAGGGAAAAGGTATGCCATAATGAAACGGTTAAGCTTTTTTTTCCTCCTTCTGTCAGAATTACCCCAGCGCTGCTCGTGCTCACATTCTAACAGCTCCAGATATTTGGATTTGATCAGGCCTAAGGCTTTTGTGTGCTCTCATTAAAATAATTGGCTGCTCTTGGTCCATTCATTAGAGACTCCTCTATTGTTAGGCATGGGTAGCAAGATCATTTGCCCTGATTCTTTCCTCCCTGCCACACATTGGAGTAATAAAGAGACATCACACTCGGGGAAGTGGAGCCGCTGCTCTCGGTAACGCATTACTCTGATACCCATATGTCCCTGGCACAAAGCAGAGAAGGCTTTTGATACCGAAAGGGGGGTGCGGATAATTAATTTGATTTTCTTCAAATGACAGAGGGAGGGGGAAGCGTATTGATCATGAGTACATTTGGCTTTATCTTTATTCAACTAATTACTTTTTAGTCTGAAGAACATTAAGGTGGATTTTCATTTTAACCAACAGTGGGGAATTTTTCACAGAGAGGGGGAAAAAAATCCCCATCTGTATTTTAGCAGTGATTAAAACATTTCAATCATTATGTCTACAAAAAGTCCCCTCATGCTGACTGTGGGGAGCCATTTAGACTTTCATCTAATTAAAAACCTATATTAAGAATTTTTTTTTTTTTACTTCTTTTATTTGTAAGATAAAAAGGGGGTGGGGGGGGAGTTAATCAGGTAGGTTTTGAAGTAATTTTATGCTGACGTTTTTCTCAGCTATAGCCTGCGTGATAGCGTTCTGGCGATGAGGTTTGATCAAGCAGTTCTAATTACATTAATTCCACATTTTCTTTTTTTTTGTATAACAACACAATTGGACTGTTCATTGCCGTTCATTCAAAACATCTTAATAGAGATGGACAGGTTAGTCTGTTTTAACAAGTCTTTTTTTTTTTTTTTTTTTTTAATTAATGATTTCACGTCTTGCACTGAACTGTTAATGAGGAAAGTGGAATGTATTAGCACATCGCTGTGCTGGGAAACTTTAAACATGTTGCGTACGGCCCTGACCAACAAAACATTAAATGTAGTGCAGTTTAGCAAAGATTCAATCTATATTTCTGATTTAGGTTTTCTTTAGCTACCCTTTTTACAAAAGCTTACATAGTCAGTTATCATAACTTGACTGTCCTTTACATCAAATTGTGAAAAGATAAGTAAATAATAATATAAAACCTAACACAAATAAATATGTTCTAATCCTGTTCTGTTTTTAAGGCACCCTCTAATTGCTGTGTTTGTGCTTGGGGAAAAGAAAAGAAGCTTGACCACCATTAACCTCCGTGTGCTACAATTTACTTTCCATGTCTAGGCATTAAGGCTCATTCTTGTAAATGTGTGTGTTCTTCACTTCCTGTAATTAAATAGAGCTTTTCACATGTGATCTGTAAATGCAGAAAGGTCAGAACGAGCACCTGTATTCCCCATTAGATGAATCTGAAATAAAGGCACAATTACAGAATCATGTTTTTCTTCAGCACGAAATTGTCATGATGGAAGAGTCGCTGTTTCAGCCGATGGTTCAAGGGTAGGACCGTTGTTTTCATTTTTTTTGGCCTTGACAGCGTGTAATGAAATGGTGCTTTTGCAACGAGCCATTTAACGTTCACGCATGTATGCTCAAAAGAGGAGCTCCTTTTTTCTTTTTTTTTTTTTTTTTTTTTTTTTTTTTCTTTTCTTTCTTCTTAAGTGTAGCATAGCATAATATATACTCGGAGGAAATTAAATTCCCAAGCAACCCTTCAAAACAAACACTGGGAACGTTAACGTTTAAAAGGCATGTTGGAGCATTCTGTACAATCAAAAGTAAAAATAAGCATCGTGTTTCCAGAACTTTCACTAATTTCCCATCATACTTTGAGTACATATTTAAGGCAAGAAAAAGAAAGTTAAAGGAATCCGCTCGATTACGGCTGTGTTTAATTGCTACACAATCGATTGCGATTGCGACTTGCAATATACGAAAACAAACGGAGAGTTTCTTTGGTCTGTCTGACCAAAATCTATTTATTCCATCAGGTCATTATTTAAAAAAAAAAAAAATCCAGCTAAAAGTATCTGATGCATCTATGGTCAGAATGTTCACAGAATGCAATAATAAATTGTTGATTTGTTAGAAGGCTCATTTGCATACGATAAACATTATGCGAAGCAGCCCTATCTGGCATTGCCTAGATACCACACATGTGCACAAAACATGTCTGTGTTTTGACCTGGACACATCATGAACAATAGCCACTGTATCCATTTAGGAGCTCTTCACAACAGCATTGTCCCTCTCCATCATTTTGCTTCTAACAGCTAAAGATCACACCACCAGTATTTCCATTTAAAAATGCTTCTAAATGGTTTTCGAGAATCAGTCGACTGGACGCATTATGTTTTTGGATGGTCCCCCTCCAGTCGAGATTAGCTTAATTAGCTGTGAAGAGCACTGACTCGTGGGACCACGCGTGTTTGGTGCAGATAATTGCAGGCCTAGTGTGGTGCACCCTGGCACTCAGCTTGTGACTGCAGGTGGGTTGGCACTATCGAAGTGCACATCTGGGCCCTGCGGGGGTTCAAAACTTTCATTACACCCTCTTCAAAATGCCCTCCCAGTCCCCACACAGTGCTGCCAAATTTCAGTGCTGAAAGGCCTTTGGTTGTATTTAGCAAGGGTGTAATTATTTTTTCTTTGTTTCACTGTGATTTTCTGTTGAAATGAGTCACAAAATGGAAGCCTGTACAGTGGCGTTTTGATTCCGGCAGCGCCTGTATGCTCAGATGCAAATGTGTGGCTTTTCTTATTCCTTTTCAAGCAATTTAAGCCACTGTCTTATCTGTTATTTGTTCATCGACGTAATCTCACTCATAAAGTAGATATTTTCTGAACTTCTTGCCTTCTTACAAAACTGTTTACAATGAATTATCATGTCGCAGCAAACAGAACCAGTAACCTTTGCTGTCAGGAAACAATTACCCTCTTTAGGAAGCATGCTTCTCCATATTAAATGTCCTGGCTTACAGGACTACAGTCCCAATGTCCACGAAAAAGAGGCAGAGGGTGGAAGAATAGAGGATTTGAAGCCTCATCAGTGAGAGATGCACATGAGCCACTCAGGAGTCTGAAACAGTATTTCTTGATGATTAGCGCAGATCCCTGCATCAGCCTGAGCAGACGGACATTTGGGCGGAAAGCCGTCTGTACTGCAGCAGCAACAGGAAGAGAAGAAGAGAGGCGCATAATTCATCATTAGGATATCAGAGTCCAGGTGCAGATTAGAAGTGATCCAGCCAGCAGCCAGGCAAAGCAAGGCACTCAAGGAGGAAAATCTTATCCCACAGCCAATTCCCAGAGCATGGCTGCCCTTAATTGAAATAATTTTGCCCCAAGAGTTGTTTAATCTTTGGAAATCGCACACACAGGAGGGTATAAATTGAAGAAAGCAGACGTCTGATCGTATTGCCAGCCTTGTTCACTCTCCATCAACCAACCCGCCCTTCTCCTTTCTCCGTTCCCTTCCCCTGCTCCCACACTCCGACTCTCTTCCCTTACTAAACCCTGACGTTTTAAAGCTTACGCCAGCGTCGGCCACGGAGCCGGTGCCGCATGCTGGCGTGGGGCGCCTGCTGCTCGAGACGCAACAAATCATTTGTCTGTTATTAACCCTGAGCCTGTAATTATGCAGATTGCCATAGATTTTCCCTGGGTGCCGGGAAGTGAGATCCAGGGGTTGCTCATAGCGTGGCAGGCGGACGAGAGAACGGCCGTGCATTACTGAACTTGCCACATTCATCATGTTGACTGATGGCACGCGGAGCTGGTCCCCGGGTCCCGGTGGTTAATGTAGTGGGTAATTAACTGTCATTTGCCTGGTAATAGGCCGATGATCAATGGTTTGTGAGGAAACAAATTCTAATTCGGCAGCTGATGAATGCACGCCGAGGCCAGAGCAATTGAAGTGGCGGGGGTGGCAGAGGGGAAGGGGAGGAAGGAGAAAGAGGGAGCCGCTGTCAGAATTTCAAATGGCTCTGGAGGTGGCGGTGTTATCGCTCTTTCTTTCTTTCTTTCTTTCTTTTTTTTTTTTTTTTTTAATACTTTAGAGGGAAAAAAAAGTAATGATTGGCCCTGAAAGAAAGTATGCTTAATTTGTTGCCCTTGATGTTTAGAGAATACCCAAATGGTTGAAGGGAGGGGGAAAAAAAAACATAGGATAAATTCAAAGGTGCTTTGAACCTTCATGCTTTTACTTCAGTTTGCTTCTGCATATGATAAAATGTTCTCATTCAAGTGTGACAGCAAGTAAATTCTATGAATCGTACAACTTGGTGAGCATGTTGAGGTGACATCGCTTGTGCGTTTTTTCAACAGGCCATTGTCTAATCGTTACAGGCGAGCCGAGTGCCTGGGTTTCGCTCCTGCACCCACTGGGCTAAAGCCTTGTAGAATAATTTAATTGGTATCTGTTTTTCTCTCATCAAATAGTTACCATTCAGCCATGAAGTACTGCTGTGCACCTTTTCTCTCCAATAAGGTGCCGCTGAAATCTACGGCGCTATGAATTCTAATTTCGTGTTGCCTCTTTCAGCCTTTTTAAATATATATGCTGTTTTGTCAAGCTTTGAGTTGGAGCGAAAGTGATTTCCTCTGGAACCGGCTTCCTGCTATACTCCTGACCAGACTCCTGAAATTTGATAAAAAGACCTTATCATCCACTGTTGATCTGTGCATATCAAGGTTTACACTCTGCTCCTCTTAGAGATCACATTTGGAGAACATGTGCCCTTTGAATTCATTACTAGCCAAGCACACTTAATTTGCTGCCTCCCCAGAGAACCATTAGCATCTGTGGCATCAAACTGACGGAGCAAGGAAAGACAAGTGGCAGGTAGGGCTTCATCCATCGCCTCCTCCCTCCTTCCTCTCCTGAATGGCGTGGGCTCGGGTCCTTCTCAGGAGACAAAGTCAGTATTTGGTGCACCATCGCCATCTGTAATAACTCTAACCACCAGACTTAAACTTTTGATAGAGTGCATGTTAGATAGAGCGTTTGACATGCACTGCGTTCTAGTAACGTATGGGTCGGTTTTAAGTTTTACCATCGTACCTGTGAACCGCTGACTACATTTAACATATTACACATAACAACCCAGTAACATTTCTTCAAATTATTTATCCATAGAATACGATGTCTTTTAATATGAATGGTTTCTCTCAGTTGCA
The DNA here is from genome assembly GCA_037576675.1 of Pangasius sanitwongsei. Lineage (NCBI taxonomy): Eukaryota > Metazoa > Chordata > Actinopteri > Siluriformes > Pangasiidae > Pangasius > Pangasius sanitwongsei. The sequence continues at coordinate 17,836,394 of CM075020.1, read as the reverse complement.
CCCAACCAAGAATCTGTAGTAACTAATGTCTTACATTTTAATGCCTTATAGAGAAACAAGAAGAGAAGAGTTTCTGTTAGGACACGTGCCTCCTCCCTTATTCATAAGCTTTTTGAAACTCGACATCTCAAGTTGTCAGTCTGAGGAACGAGAGACGAACCAAATTCAAACGTGCGTTTGCTTGAAAACAAGATGAGAAATATATTCCCAAAATACCTGCGCTCATTTTCTACTCATTGTTCCTCGAGCATCTAAGGAAGGGAACATCTTTTTTTGGACATTCGTCACTTACGAGATCAAATCCCTGCATTTTCTTTGTACAGTTTTGGTGTGTGTTCTTATGGGATATGGATGTAACATAGATATATTTGCCATGTGTAAGCAGCATATTGAATAAAGTTTAGATGTCAATAAGACTCCACTACTATTCATACTATACATATACATATACATATACATGTCAAGCTGGTGGTGAGCTGTTTCACAAAACTGCTCAATAAAAACATGAACGCAAAATAAGAGTGCAGACATGAATGTGTATGAGGTATATGTAAATAAAACCCTTGAATAGGCTCCTTGCATGCTGTTGGTATCCACAGTTCAAACAAGTGGCAAATGTCCAATATAAAAGCAACTTTACTGCTGTAATGTTATGATTTCTGGAAAATTTCCTCATTACTTATTGCAAACCAAGACTGTCAGGAGAGTTCGGATCCAAATGCAGGTTTATTGTAAGATCCCAAAGGGTGAAGGAAAGCCAGGCAAATGTCATGTGATCACACCAAAAGAGGCTAAGAAAGACCCTTAAACTACGGGGAGTCCCAAAAGTCTCCATACATAATAATACAGAGCCTTTAAGAACGCCTTTGACAAGAGAAGGACGTATTGAAATCATTCTCGTGGCTGGATCGGGAAGCTGTCTCAAGGTCGCGATGGACTTCAACAGGAAACATGGCGAGCACGTCACACACGACACTGTTGCCAAACGTAGTAACAAATTCAAAAAGACTGGAAGTGTTGTGGACCAACCGAGAAGTGGACGTCCACGAACGTCCACTGATGAAGACACAGCCGACGTTGGTGCTGGCGAGCACAGTCCCCTACGTATGGAGGCTTTTGGGACACGCTGTATATAGAACTAAGTCAAAATCCAAACGCCATTTAGGAATAAAAAGGCTTAGACTAATCACTGGCCAACATCAAGACTTAAAATTGTCCAAGTTATTTAAAGGGGTGTGTGCGTGTGCATATATATGTGTGTGTGTGTGTGTGTGTGTGTGTGAGAAAGAGAGAGAGAGAAACAGGTGTGCCGTGGCGGTGTGGATCCTGGGAAACTGAGTTCAGTTTTAGATTTAAAAAAAAAAGATTTATAATTTAGAGAAACATAAACTGTCTCTCTAGAAAAGCTAAAACTATTTCCAAGAACTAAATTTTAGAGAACAAAGAAAAAAGAAATTTAAAGAAAAAAAAATTGTTTTGCTTTTTTTATTATAATTTTATTTATTTATTTTTTTGCTCAATTATCAGAAACATAATACCTGCCCTTTGGTTATATTAATTTGTGAAGGTTAATTACTGACGGTGCTTATTTAATCTATTTCTATTGACACAGCCCTATATTTTTTAGAAATTCATTCATCGCCATTCATTGCCTTACTTATTAAAGAAAGCATTCATGACATGCTATTTCACTCATTTAATAGATAATAGCATAATCAATAACAGTAATCTGCCGTGGACTAAAATAAGCTTGCACATTTTTATGTTTCTGCTCACGCAAACCTTTTAGTAAAGTAAGGACTTGCTGTTTAATTGGTCATTTATCAGTTCAGTTGTGTTCTAATGCTTGTTTTGATACTATGACTAGGGATATTTTTGCTGTGTGTGTGTGTGTGTGTGTGTGTGTGTGTGTCTGTCTCTAGCCATGTTTAAAAAGTATCCTGAAATCCACTAGCAGTCACTGAGGGCAGCAGTGTTCAGCAGTTGTGTTCCAGTTCTTGCAGGGCGTTCAGGATCCAGCCCTTTCTTTGGGTTTTCTCTGAGCATCTGAGCTTTTATGACAAGTTTTCCACACAATGTGGCAGTAAATACAGAACTATAATGGACATGGCATTCTGTCATGTGTGTTTTTTTTTTGTTGTTGTTTTTTTCTGTCACAGTGTTCTTGGGTGCAGGAGTCCCAGCGAGAGAGTGCTGCCTAATGGCCTGTTAGCCAGTTGGTCCAGGGATTGTGCTGTAGTAATTCTTCTGAGGGATATCACCTGTGCACCTGTGTAAAGCGCATCATGCTGTGATTATTTGTTGAAATGCACTCTAGGTTTGGACAGCACCAAAGCACAAATTCACCAGGTCCGCGTCAAGCTCTCTTCTTGTGAACTGTGCACAGCCTACAGTCAAATTCCAGAATTATTGGCACCCTTCCAAACAATGGGCAAAATTGATTTGTAAGATGTGAATAAAGACCCAAAGAGTACACTCGGTTGAAATGATATTTTGTCTAACAATAAAAGAACCTCGGTTTTCTCATGCATGCATTCATTCATCCATCTTAAGTATCCACTTTATCCTGGTCAGAGTCGAGATGGATCCAGCCTGGAAACACTGGGAATGAGAAGGGAATAGACCCTGGAATGGACATCTGTCTATCGCACACTGCAATTATTAAATATTATTTTCCTTTATAAATACAGTATATGGCTGTATTGCACTAAAATATATCATGTGCTAAAATTTAAATTGTAGATGTCCCATGGGCTTAAGCACAAAATATCACTCATTGGCCATTATAAATTTTGTTGTTAATATTATTAATCTATCAGTTGCCTGCATTGTCTTTGCATATTTAGCAGTATATCTCGTTCTTTGGATGCATACGGTGACCTCTCGTACAAGAGTTGGCCTTGCATATGCTATTTTGTACAAACAGTCATCAGTGCCGCAGTCCGTGTTTTTCTAGATTGTTAAAACAGCAGCCCATATTCACACCACTGTGCACTTTTGGGGTGAAGCTGAGAGACAGCAGGCAGATAAAGGCAGGTTTATTCCTCACTTAGTGGGACAAGCAAAGCTTTTTGTATTTGGAAAGCCCACAGCTCTGCACCCACTCACTCAAATGAAAATAGCGTGACAAGTCCATTTAAAGGCACGGGCCACTTTAAATTTGCAAGAGATGAGAAGTCGAAGAAGACAGATTGTGTGAGCGGGGGGAAAAAAATGCAGTGCCATTCTGATTCGACCTGACACCAAAAAAGCTGGAGGCGTCACTTTTTCATACGGGCATCGTCTGTCATTCATCAGGTGAAACTCTGAATGTTTTCTCCACCTTAAACAAAGCAGGGTTTTATCTTAACATTTTTACGTTACATGCATACATGCATATGTCTGACTGCATTTCCATTTGAATTCTGCGTAATCGTATGGAAGTACATGTCCTCGCTTACATGGTTGTTTGAGGATGCATTTTATCACACCATAAATCCATGGTGCAAATTTACATTCATATTTAGCGGTTTTAGATCCAAGGCGTCTTACAAGGACAGAGGTATCATTTTATCTATTTCATATTAAGCCCTTCTGGCATTTGGAAAGAAATGAGTAGGATGCAAGAGATAACACAAATGTAGCTATATTTGGACAGCTCAAAAGGAGAGACATACATGTTTTAATCATTTTGCCACTGAACTAACAGCTGAAGCCTCCTTCTGCTCTCCCTTAACCAGCTTGACTGCTACAGACGATAGGCTTTTTTGTCCCAAGGTGTGTCAAGGGTGTCCCTTAATTCTGTAGGTATTCATAAGAACACAGTCTATCTGCTGTGTGCTTTGCCTGTGGGGAACATGCTTTTTCCGAAGGTTAATAAACAACCCTGCATATCGCAGGCCTGGAGATCATTTATCAGATTGCGATCTCTTACAGGCTCCGAGAGTGGCATGCAGTTTTATCATTTTAACAACGACGGCTAAAAGTGCCTGGAGAAGCCTGCCTAATAGGTTATTTTGTTATATGATTTTGTTATCAGATCGCTCTCTCTCTCTCTCTTTTTCTTTCCCCTTTTTACTCTGACTAGGTTGCAGCACAGTCACAGCTATGAATCCCTAATGAATCCTCTCTCTCCCTCTCTCTCTCTCTCTCAGTTCTGAGGACACCCTCTCAAATAATAAGATCTTTCCTGGGCCGAGTCCCTGCTCGGCCTCTGTGGTGCTAACCTTGTCGAGTCTGTGTCAGGAGCACTAGTCATCGGCGTGATATTTCCAGTGCACTTGAACTGTCGCTTGTGCCTTTAGGGCACCTTCGAAGCCATTATTATTATGATTGTTTAACCCATCACACTGAAACGTAATGAGAAGCTGCGGGGAGAAGAGCCAAACCAAAGAAGCAACCCTGTGCAATATATTGCATTGTGTTATTGAACCTTGGCTATCTAGTGATGGTCTTTCAAAATACTCGATTCTTCCCATATTTTGGCAGGTTGTTTGGTGTGACGGGGAACTGTGCAGCCTGCAGCAAGCTCATCCCAGCCTTCGAGATGGTCATGAGAGCCAAGGAGAATGTCTATCACCTGGACTGCTTTGCCTGCCAACTCTGTAACCAGAGGTGAGCGCTGCCTGTCTGTCTCTACCCAGCCTGCGAGCTTTGATCAGATCCACTTTGTTTGCTGACATTTTTTCATCAAACCCTGAAGCTCAGAAGCACATGTGTTTATGAAAAGCTGTGAGGAGTAAAGACTCACTTAGATATAGGTCATGTCTATCAGTTATCTTTTTACATACTAATCATTAGTGTGTTTTTTCCCCATCATAAACACAGATCACACAAATAGGCCACATTGTAACTGCCATAACCAGTCTAATGGAACGTTATTAGGCTTCCAGCAGTATAACAAATACATCAGTGACATAATATTGTGTTGGTAAATGAGCTTTCTGGACAGCCAACACATACACACACACACTCTCATACAGTTAAGTCCGGAAGTATTTGGACAATGACAGAGTTTTAGACATTTTGCCTTTATACTCCACCACAATGGATTTGAAATAAAACAATCAAGATGTGATTGAAGTGTAGACTTTCAGCTT
>CM075020.1:17802977-17831216 GCA_037576675.1 Pangasius sanitwongsei | reverse complement strand
ACTTGGCCATTGAAGAATATTCCATTTCTTTGCCTTCAAAAAGTCTTGAGTTGCTTTCGCAGTATGTTTAGGGTCATCATCCAACTGCACTGTGAAGCGGCGTCCTATCAGTTTTGTAGCATTTGGCTGAATGGAGGCACTTTGCTGAAAATGGCTGTAATTCCTAAATGGTAAATGCCATATTTTTGTAATATACATACCTAACTGTAGATCTCAATATCTTCGAATACATAATCACTCTTACTTTTACACACACGTATGACCAGTCATAATTCACTGATCCACTAATCATTATCAACACTTTTGAGATTCTGAACTAGCAGGTGCCTAGCATAAAGGTGTTGGTGCATATTTGCTGATTATCGAAGGTTCTTTTAAAATCGGCAAACTCTTGTTCTCCTAATTCACTTACATGATAGAAAAAGTCTCTCAGGAAGCATCATGGAAATATTTCCTTGTGTGTGTGTTTTTCTAGCAATTGATCAGCAGCTAATGTAATGCTATCACCCACAATTAAGAGGTCAGTGCTATATTGACAGCAACTTCAGAACATTACACACACACACACACACTCCTAAAAACTCCTATTCCACTAAATTTGATAGCCAAACATAATTTTCGGATTGACAGAACATGGAGATGAACTTTATTTCATTCTATTAAAAGTAGAATATTAAAATATTTTTTTCCTCCTACTTCCCAAAAACATGATGGTGTGTGTGTGTGTGAGAGAGAGAGAGAGAGAGAGAGAGAGAGCACGTGCACACACACGCATGTGCTTTGAGATGGACTGGCATACCATCCAGGGGGCATTCCCGCCTTGTACCCAGGGTTCGCAGGAAAGACTCTGGATCTACCAAGTTTCAAGTTTATTTGTCATATATACAAGTGTCAGTGACAATGTACATTGAAATGCTTTTTTGTGAGGCTTAGGCAGTCTACAGCAGTACAATAATAACAGCAGAAATAAATAATAAAGGGGCAATCAAGACAGAAATTTAAGAGACAGAAATGTAGAATAGTGATTACAACATCCACGACCCTGACCAAGATGAAGTGGTTACTGAATATGAACGAACGAACGAATGAATGAGGAAATACAAAAATTAGGAGATGCAGTATCCTATTTTGGAGGACATGGCCCACTAACGATCAGCAGTACCACAGACCCTACTTGGACACACATTAGTCATGAAACAACGTATTAAACTCATCACAGTTTATGAACTACAGAAATATTAGCATCTTCTGTCAAATTCTGTTTTTTAGACCCAATCCCATTTCTGCCCCTTAGCCCTTAGGGGTGTCTTGATTCTCTTTTGGTTGGAGGGGTAAGGGGGTAAGGGGGAGGGCCAAATAGCCCTTCAAATGAATATTTTTCGGGACCACACTTCAAGCGAAATGAATGGGGTATGAATTATCTCAGCGTAAACCGGCTACAGCGGCAACATGGCCGCCCGAGCGAACAAAAAGACCCACAAATGTAAGCGTTATTGACGTTAATAAAGATTTTAATGAACATAAATCATTTGTTTTATGTTACATTCAATCGTGTGTTCATATTTACGGTGATGTTATTCAAAGAAACATATTTCATGTCTGATCAGGGCTGTAACCACCAAAGACACTGAGGGGAGCTAGTCCCCCCAATAATTAGAAATCGCTAAACTTTTTTCTCAAATATTGCCAATTCGAGAGAGAGAATTAGGACCTAGATGACGTATGATGACGTGTAACGGTATAGTAGTGGTGTCCCAATTCTTAGGGGAATATTTTCACCCCTAGGGGTAGGTGAAGGGGTATAAAATAGAATTGGGATTGGGCCTTAATTCTCTATGGTCTAAGTTGCCCTGAAAATTCGTCTCACGAGTGAGTCATGTGAACGTGAGGCGTGCTGCTTGCTCAGTTCGGCTAGTTAGACACCTACAGAGAGCAGACGTGGTGTAAACAATGACAGAGGGATGCGACACAACAACTTTGTTCTCACTAAAAACAACACTTTAAATCGACAGTGTGGGAGCATTTTGGATACCTAAAAATGATCGGGGTGTCATCCAAGATGAAGGATATCAGAATTTGCAAACAAATGTGCATTTTGAAGCTGTTTCAGCATTAGCATGAATGTCGTTTAAACTGTTTCTCACTTCAGTTCAAAATGAGAACTCGCAAAGGTTTATGCACCTTGAATCTGCTTCAGGATCTCGAATTGCTCTTTCTCTGCACACAAATCAACATAAAAGGAGTAAAAAAAAACACTTGTTAAGAAGGAGAAACATCTTAATTTAATTTTTTTTATTATTATTATTGGTGCTCACCACTGTCTACTGGCCCTGTTGTTAAATACCTTTTTAACTGAAAAATAACTAAAAGTAAAAAAAAAAAAAGGTTTCATTTTTTTAATTGTAAAAAAAAAAAAAAAAGAGTTAACAGTGAATATTGCTCACTCTAAGTGTGTCATCAAAATCTCACATCCCTGTTAGGGTCCCTGCTGGTGTTTGAGTTTGAATCACCCTACACACTATTTTTTTACTTTTTTTTTTTTTTTTTTTTAATTTTATGATCATTCCTTGATGAAATAAATGTCTGTGTCAGTCCACTTTCACTGCTCACCATGGACAACTGCAAGCATCAATCTCCTTCATATGTGGAACACTCAGTGGAGTGGATTCCTCTGTCTGTTTCTCAGTTTCTCTCTCTCTCTCTGTCTCTCTCTCTCTCTCTCTCTCTCTCACACACACACACACACACACACACACACACACACATACACATGCCCTAAGAGCAGTGCATATCAGAAGGGCAGATTGCAGGCTCTGGTTACGCACAATTAGCACCAGGTTATTGTCTTGCCACTTCACTTGTCTGCACGAGACGCACTCTCCTAATGCAAGGAGTCAGCTAATCTTCATCAGCGAGAGCCTAGCCTGGTCCACTGGCCTTCCTGGCATTAAAACCCATTTAGAACCAGGCAAATCTTTCTTTTTACATTAGGCCAGCCAATCAAGTGTTTAATAAAATCGACGTCAGGAATGCACACTCGCTGCTGAGGCCTCTCTCTACGCTGCCACGCCTGCCCATCACAATTTCACCCGCCCTCACAACAAGATTTATGGTGTGGTGTCTGCACTAATTGCTGCTGTTTCTCAGCCAGAGGCTCGACTTTTCCAGCAGTTTCTTGACACTTTGAGACATGAGTGTTTATAAGAATTTTTATAGGAGGGTCTGGATGTCACAGTGGTACTTCAAATATGTTTGTATTTGAGCAGGGAAATGGCAGAAGTATGGTGGACTTAAGAGCTCCAAAACTACTGATATAAAAATCATGGCTGACAAACACAAGGTGCAAATTCACCCGCAGAGATACGCAAGCTGAGCCTCAAATACACATCTTTCCAATACTGAGAGTTCCCGATGCATATTTAGCTGTCAGCCCATCGCATATTAGTGAGACCTTCTTTCTTTGTGAGCTGAAAACACTTGAGAACGGAGCATCAACAGTGTGTTATATAAATCCACCTCATTTGCCTGCACGCCAGTTCATTTGTCAGCATCTTGACAAGGTATTATCTTTATAGACATACATAGACATGTCATCAGACATGCCTACGCAGCTTTGTTGTTCATCGTTTTTCATGAAAATCACCTCACAAAACTTCATGCACTTCTCTGAATGAAAAACAGATGGATAAATGGCAAGCCTCGATTACAGTTCTGTCAGGTCTACAACCTTGTATCAGCTTACCAGCGCTCTGGTGTTCCTGGATAAACATCAGTAAGGCCATAGAGACTCTGTCAACTGCCTGTGATGGCAATAGATATTTAAAAAAAAAAAAAAAAAAGGATTTGAGGGTGGACACACTCCCATCGCTTTCAATTGGCACTCGTGCTGAATTGGGTTTGAATGTTGATTTGCTTATCAGGAGCTTCCAGTGCTGTGCACTCTGGGCCTGCTTTCCACATTTAGTTCAAAGTACAAAGGAACCAAAATGGGGAAATCACAAGCGTGAAAATGAACTGACACTTTTTTTTTTTTTGGAAAATAAATAAATAACAACCGCCAACTAGTACACCCCCTAAAAGCCCAGTTTAGCAGGAGATAAACCCTGTTTGGCATCTAAGAACATAATCAGCCATATTTCCTTTTGGAGCCTGGACTATGTACTATGTACGTACACTCATAGTAATATTATACATGAAGTTAGAAAATTGATTAAACTGGTGAAAATAAATATAAATCAAACGCTATCAATTTTGATAGTTTACCTATTTAACCAGCATTGCACCCCTATCCATCTGGTGCCTCTGCTTTTTCATTACACTGCCTCAAACAAACATAACAAAATGCCCTGGCCTTTCATAAAGACAGCTAATCTGTCTTACAAAATGGCTACCTTGGTCTAACAGTGAGTTTGTGATGCACGTAGACGGCTATTTGAGGTTAGCAGGGTTCACAGCACGTAATTATTCTCCTTCTAAAGGGTCAACCATGGCCCAACATTGCCATTCTGTGGTTAAATGGATACAATCAGACTTGTACACACACTACAGCCCTCCACCACCCCTTCCCCCATGCACACACATTTACACAACCATCATCTCCTTTTAGCAGCTTTATTAGTCACCGCAGCCCACACAAAAGCACAGCTGAGAGGAGAAAATGTTACATACTGCCAGCGATTAGCCTGATTTCATCGCACTGCACTGCACTGAATTCCAGGCTCAGGAAGCCATTTAGAGAGACATTTTAAGAGACATTTTAGAAAGAAATATAAAGCTCAGCCTCTGTTTGTATCTGAATTCATTTCTTTGCTGCGAGATGGGCAAAATGTGAATCAGTTGTATAGAATAGCATGTTTCAGATATGATTTGTGTGTCTCCATTCAAGCAAGGAGATAATCATTCGTAGTCACTATATTTCAGCATATAGCACAATACCGAGCTCTAGCAGAAGCTTGGTCTGATTCTTTAGGGTTGGATCAGTGTTTCACCATCCGACAAAATCTGGAGCTATTTCTTTAACTTGGTTAATGGGCACTGACCTGTCTGTGTGTGTGTGTGTGTGTGTGTTAGATTTTGAGTGACTCTAGTGACCCATTAGACACAGATTAGAGCTAGGGGAGCAGTTAATCGATGAGTCTGTCGTCCACTCTGGCCTCATCAGGCTACTATAGACGGCTTGGCTTGTGCTGATGAGGCTGGCCACTGCTGCCCAGAGGCTCTCTGGGGACTGGCACAGGGGCTCAGGTCACGGGTGCCAGGCTGGAGGAGGTCACAAGCATGGGTCACAGTAAGATGGGGACCTTGCCAGAGCCAAATTGGGCTGTACGGTGCTATGGGGACTGAACTTCTACAGTCTGTGGGATGCAGTTGGTCACCTTGTACCTCAGATCCACACTATATCAAATGTTACTTCAAGGAAACAAAGAACTTGCATGAAATAGTTGCTTCTACTCTACTCTGCTCTTTTCTAATTCTATTTTCTCCAGCTGCTTCATGTTCTCCCTACTCCTCTCTATCCCTCATTTAGCAGCTGCCTGTTATTTTGTCCTGGAGATGTTACTACTATAGTTAACATGGACCTCCGAGGCAAATCGCAGAAGTAGTCATACATCATTAGGTGCTGCCTTGGAATCTTTTCTTCAGCTAGATGGGTCTCAATAGACATATTCATCACAACTGTCAGACCTGAAGGGGGGGCAAGTAGGAGGAGGAAGGGGGAGAGGGGAAGTAAAGACAAGGAAGAGGAAGGAAGGGAACGAAGGAAGGAAAATGGAGGACGAGAAACAAACGGAAGGAAGGAAGAAAAGGAAACAAGAAAGAGGAAGAAGCGGAATAAATAAAGAAGGAAGGAAAGAAGGAAGAAAGAAATGAACAAAAAGGAAGATACAGAAACAGAACAAAGGGAGGAATGCAGAAGAAGAAAGATGATACAGAAGTAAATAAGATAAGGAGGAAAAAAATAGAATGAAAGAAGGTAGGAAGATGAAGAAAAAAAATTAACCAAGGAAAAGAAGGGAAGAAATAAAGAAGGAAGACAAAGAATGAATAAAGGAAGACAAAAAGAAAAAAAATATGAAAATTATGGCCAGGACAAAGTAAATTAAAAGAAAGAATGGAAGAAACAAATGAAGAAGCAAAAATGAACGTTATCACAGAAGGAAAGAATAAAATAGAGCTGCTGTTGGTTTAAATTCGTACATTTACATTTCCAAAAAGTAAAGGTAGTGAAACAGCAGTTGAACTCTGTGAGAAAGTGGTATTGGGGGCTTCACACACAAAGCTGAGGTTTTAATGCTGGTGGTTGGAACATGTGGTGATCTGTAATGACTGCAGGAACCGCAAGATGGAGGGCAGCACAAGGGCATTTATTACTGCTACCTCTGATGGGCTGCCTGCAACATCCTCGTCATAATTGGCGCTCAGATGTCACCGGCACTGTTGACATTTCACCAAGCAGAAACAATTTGGCGCTGTGAAACAGGGCGGTGACGGGACAAAAAGGTAGCGGAAAACACAAGCTTTAAATAAACACAGAAGGTTCCTGTTAGCAGAGGGAGCGAGAGAGAGGGATGGAGGTACAAGGAGGAGGAGAGGGTCCCAAGTGTCAAACAAGATGGACACTAATGGATTCCCGGGAAGAATGTGTCATTTAAACAGGACATTTTTATTGGCGCCAACGACACCATTACATTAAGCACACCTCTGCTTTGTGTTAATCACCATGTCAACAAGCATGATTAATGGATATTACTTGTTGATACTTGATCCTTCCTAATGGCTGCGGCTGCCGGCTGACACTGTCACCTGTGACTAATACAATCTTTTACAAACTTTCACAGGGAAAGAGTTTGTGATTAGAAACGGTTTATGCAGGGCTGTCTCTGCTGCTTGTTAGGTTTTTAGATAGATGGAAAGGTTAACGTATCTCTGTTCAATTGATCTTTTTATTCCCTAAAACAATGCAGTGTGGTCAACAGAGCACATTTAAGAGCTCTTGATTGGAGACAAATGGGCTCGCAGGGGGATTGAAGCCTGCTGAGTTTGTTTGCGCTCCTGTTCCAGCCTCAAGCTGAGAAGTGAACTAGTCTTTTAATCTTCTAGCTAAAATGGTGATGGGGGAGTTTCAGGTACACACACATACTGCGAGAAAGAAGGAGGGGAAGCACACTGGTAAACAGAATTGCGCACTTGTAGTCTGACCTTGTCGAACTCGCTGTGAGCAAGATAAGCAGCCCTTAGGACAACTCGGCACACAGAGGATCTCTCTCTCTCTCTCTCTCTCTCTCTTTCTCTCTCTCACATATTCCTTTTTTATCTTTCCTACCCTATTTCTCTTTCTCCACACACTCTCCATTTCTGTCTCTCTCCCTCCCTATGTATCACATATCATTACCCTTCTCACCCACTTTCTCTCTCCTCGCCAACATAATCTCCTCTCTAAAAGGTCAAGTGAGACAGTGGCCCATTGGGCAGAATGAGTGGAGGCCAGGCTGTGATTTATTCATGTTGCAGGTGGAGAAGCAGCTTCACGCTACCGATACACTCCAGAGATACAAACTGTAAACACAGCACCTTACCTCAGGTCAGGTCCTCTCATGCACTGCAGAGTTAGAGGTCAGGTTAGTGTTCATTGCCTCAAATTCCCTCATCTCAGTTCTCTCATACCCCTTTTCAGTGCCAGAGCCAGTGTTGGTTTAGAGAACTTGAAAACATTTTCAAGACCCATGTTTGAGAGCTGAACCATCAGCTTTCAGATTTGGGAGTTTATTAATGCAACTGTTGAGGGTTTTACAAGCTACATATACTACAAGCCTTAAGAACATATTTTACCACCCAAATTCAATCGCTTCAGCAACGATACACAGCACAAATATACTGTTATAGACGGGCATGTTTTATTAGCAATACCACGCTTAGCATCTAGCCCCTTGGCGAGCTTAACCCTTCCCATCATGACCAGCACCCCTAGCACCCTCCATGCCCCATCTCACCTTCCTGGACTCCCAGACAGAATACAGAAAAATATGCTTGTACACTGCTAATGTGCTTCACATCAGCAGCCATAATAATCATTATGCCATTTCATATCAGCTTAACCATCCAAAGAACCTGTCAAGAACCCTAGTTTTCTGACAATGCAATAACATCTGTGAAAGCTGTTACATCCTGTAGTTCAAGCTTTGAGAACATATTTTACCAACCAATATCAAATCCTTCAGTTTCAATACAAAAAATGGTTCCTTATGGGTTCTGTATGGGTTCCTTGGATAGTTAATTGGAACCAAATACATTTTGATATCTAGAACCTAGTGTTCATCATTTGTTTGCTGGAATTAGTGAAGAACTTGAGTCAAGGCATTAGCACCAACACCTTGTCAGTGGAAAAGGGAAGCACACAGCTGACCCTTCAGAGGTTCTTTCATGGTAACAGGTTCTTGGCTCCCATAAAGGGTTTTTCTTGGAATCCTTTGTGAATGGGGAAACCCTTGGTTCTAAGGTTCCACTTACAAGTTTTAAGGGTTTCCCCAGACAGACAAACAAGAATGCTTTAGGATTCCAGATGGAAACCACCAATGACTATCTCACATAAATAAACCCCCTTCTTTCTGTCTTTCCTTCTTTCTCTGTCTCTTCTCATTTTTTCAGGTTTTGCGTGGGGGACAAATTCTTCCTGAAGAACAACATGATCCTGTGTCAGACAGACTACGAAGAGGGGCTGATGAAGGAAGGCTATGCCCCACAGGTCCGCTGACCCCTACATGACACTTTCGCTTGTGGGGAGAGAGCTGAGAGAGGACCTGAAAGGGGACATGCAGTCACACACCAAAAGCACTACCATCCTCTCCAGCCCTTATCCTTGATAATGTACATAAGAAATGCCCACTATGGGGCACTGCTGTACAGAATAGCCATAGAGACTTGTTGTAAGTGGGGAAGGGGGTTTTGCAAGTCCCCCTCAGCAAAGTGACGCTGGTCTTGGATATTGCTGTGGCTCTTTTGAAACAACCCTTCTTCTCCTCTGCCCCTAAGACCCACGGCCTCATGGAGACAATCCACCCCAAGGCCTGACAGCTCGCACACCTATACACACATCAAACCCTGCAAAAAAAAAAAAAAAAAATGCAAGCATATTCTTAGACCCCTCTCCACTGACCCCCATTTCACTCTCAGGCTAAGGACAATAATTAAAAAAAGGGAAAACAATCATTGAGTGATGAAAAGGTATAGATGTAGTCCTGTCAGCTGGGAGCGAGGGAGCCATGTCAATATAAGATCTCAGGTTGAGGGGGTTTCCTTATTTCTATTACTTTGCTTCTCTTTTCCTTTTATGAGAAAAAGCCCTGTCCAGCTGAGCACAGCTCAGCTCTTTCTTTCGCCTCTTTCCTATTGGTTCAACAGATCTGCTGGAATTGCTACAATGACGCAACTTTATTACTAAGATTATTCATGTTCTGCTTGCTTTGTACGTAAAACAGCCTCCAGAGATCATTGTCAGGACACTGTACGGATTTGGCGCACAAGTCAGTTTGTTATGTGGGGTGGGAGGATGGTGTCTGATTTACTTCTTTTATACAGTGTATTTATTTGAACCTTTTTTTTTTTTTGTTGTTGTTGTTGCGCATCTTACTGAGGCTTTGTCCTTGACATGTTTATACTTGAATTGGATCACTGTCCAGTTGCTGAGCCTCTTGTCCAGACCTCACAAGTCTGGCCTCATTACTGCACACTGACAAACACTTGTGGTATGTTGAAGAAGTCAGCTCACATAAACCAGAGGTGTGTAACTTCTGATTTTACTGGCTTTGACGAGTTTGTCGAAGTGCATGTTAATGCTACTGTACCACATTTAAGCAGCATCCAACTGACACTTCTGTTACCTTCTGAAAGTGAGGGCAAAGCCTCAAAAAAAGACAAACTGATTTGTAAATGGTGGTTGTACATATTTAAAAAAAAAAATAAAATAAAAGTATTCCTTTTGGCTTGCTATTAAATAATTTTCTTTTAAGTGTCACTCAGCATGAGATGTTTATTTTTAGGACACATGTACATACTGTATTGTAATCATTTTAAGCACAAATGTAATACAGTTTTATTGTGTAAAACATTGCGTGCCAGATGTCCTTTCTTCCCACATTCTCAACACTCTAATCCAGTCCTTATGAACTTTGTACTGATTCTGCCCATTACTCCATTCATTTCCACCTCCCGAGTGTGTACTGAAGCAATTTAGGTTACGTGCCTCACTGAAGGGCACAAGTGTAGATGCAAAGAAGTCATAGAAGGCCTCTCCACTCACCACTCTATTAGCCTAGCCACCAGACCATGCTATGCTCTCTGCTCCATGATTGATAGTAAGTGCAATCATTTTTGTCAGCCATTTTGTTGTCATCACAACTCAAAAATTGCCACCCTCTTTTCTCCCTCTACTGAAAAGCAGGGAGTATAAGAGAATCTGTCGGCGCTAGAGTGCATTTAGGAGGATCAGCTGAGTAGAGGAGTATAGATAATCACCTTCTGTTGAAATGTTGGGGCTTTTAATGTAACAGCTACAAGCTGAGTTCATGCTATACTTACACAAGCTCTGCAGGTCATGACCGAGACCAACACTGGAACCATTTAAAGCCTGTTGTAGTTTGGCTTATAAACGAAGCCAGAGCCCTGCTCGACAATCCGGCTTACTGTATGAGTAAAACAGTGAGATTAAAGTCCTTTCTCTAATTAGGGAGGCAGTTTAAAGTAGCCTGTAAAGTTTGACAATAGGCACACACTCATCTCATTATAGCCCATAATAAGGAGACCAATTAAACTAATTGAATTGCTTTAGCTTGAAACACAGAGGGGGAAAGTGTCTTTGATTAGACTCAAGCTGTTAAGTCCCTCAATGGAGAGAGAGAGAGATTGGTCTGAAGCTACACTAAGCCTTGAAGAACTGGTGGGAGAGAAAAATAGTTTGAAAATGTACAACATAGAGAGCAAATATATTCTCAAATCATACACTATTAAATGAATAATAAATTCTAGGTTTAGAGTTAACCCACTGATTTATGTAGAATGTCATTAAACTGGGTAATTCCACTCTATTATTATTATTATTATTATTATTATTATTATCCAATAATGATAACAATAATAATATTCTTCTTCGTTGTTATAAGCCTTACAAGTAATAACAGGAACACTTTCTGTGAAGGCCTTCTGTATAATGGATGCATTCAGCATTACACACGCTGTCGGTTGGCACGGTGGCACAACAGGTAGTGTCGCTGCCTCGTAGCTCTATATTATTTCCCAGAACTTTAACATAACTCTACAAACATTTTCTTCAATTAACAAGTGACACGGTGGCGCAGCTACCTCACAGCTCCAGGGTCCCTGGTTCAAGCGTTGGTTACTCACTGTGCAGAGTTTGCAGGTTCTCCCCATGTCTCCAGGTTTTCTAGGTTTCTACCACCTCCCAAAAACATGTAACAAACATGTAGATTGGCTGAATGCAGCCTTGTGATGGACTGAAGTGCAATCCAGGGTGTATTTCGCCTTGCACCTAGCGTTCACGTGATAGGCTCCAGATCCACTGCAGCCCTGATCAGAATACTGAAGCAGGTATTGAATAGGAATGAAAGAAAAAACTAACTTGACACTTGATCTTTTTTGTTAACATAAGGCACTTTCCTCACTGTCTTACATCAGAAACTGTTGACTACTGACTGTATTTCAGAGTCACATGATGGGGATTATGTACCATCAAACATAACCTAACTCATTCATAAAACTAAGGAAAAATAAAGAGTAAAATTAAACCTACACACACATCAGAGAATACGTCGCCTGTCATTAGTGTCATGATGTCATTCATACAAATCATACAAATTATTTTGTATTCATATTCATACGAATCACATAAGCAGGAATAAGAAACACAGTTGACTTAAAGGTTAAGTAAAATATACATAACTGTTATATATTATAGTGTTTTGATTATCAAAATCTCTAGTTATTACAGTGTAGCGAATGGTTTTCACTGATATTATTACCACAAAGTGTGAAATACAGGAGGGAGCACTGTAGAGAACCTTTTGGAAGTTCTCAGCTTCCAATTTAACCTCATTTGGCAGCTATGTCACACCATCACCATTATTTGACTCTGACATAGAACCACTGAGCCACAAAGTCAGTTGTCAGTGACATTCTAACATAAGTCATCTCGAAAAATGTCATAACACAGCCTTAGGTCAAGGACCTGAAACTTCAGATTTCAAAATAAAAAAAAAAAAAAGGAAAAAAGCAATCTGCATGTCTGCGTACACTTATTGGAATAATGTCATGTAGCCTTATGAACGCTAGTGGTGTTACGATTAGTGTTCATATGCAGTAAGAGTAGCCTATAGAAGTGACTTCAGCAATCTAATAATGCCAAACTTTGGTGTATCGTGTTGTCACTTCCTAAATTTCCTTACATCATGTCAGTCTGAGCCTTTGTAACTCCACAGTTGCATGGTTTCTTTGAATCGTCCAAGGTTATGAGACGTGCTATTACTGCATTTGGGAAGAAAGTTCCAGTGCTCCCTAGTGCATTCCCAGCCTCCCAAACGTCTCACCTTATAACTTTTCCGTCTCTGTGAACAAAGACATGTTTCATCACTTCTTTTTATTCTCTGAGAGACTTGCACTGATGAACAGCCAACTCGCCGAGTGCAGGCGGAGAGGCAGCGTGTATGGCATCTTATTTAACATGCCGTTGTTATTGTATCAGACCTTTGCTACTCGCCTGGGCATTTGTTAAAGATCAGCAAGATAAAAATAGAAAAGAAAGATTTAAAAAAAAAACAAAAAAACGCCTCATCCCCCCTCAGCAACGAAAAGTCGATGAAGCACAGAGGAAGACGAGGAGGGGAAAAATCATGCAAGTTTCTTCCAGAAAATCATTAGGAACATTTAGAAAGTGCATTAACTTCCAGGCCATGTATCGTTAGCGGCCTCATCCCCATGCTGTCTCTGACCCCAGAGTGTGTGCATCAGCCCGCGCATCCGATAGCCTGACTCTGCTCGTTTGGCAAACGGCTCCAGGGGTGAAAATAATGATCTACATAGACATGCCAATGCTATCTGGACCAGATAACGCTGCTTTAATGACTTCTTATCCTTCAGCCCCTTTTTGTAGAGATGGTGCCCTGGCAAATGTATTCCCACTGTTGGGTCATTATCTCTTTATTGCAGTGATAATAGACTTGGGTATTTTGGGTCAGATTTGTGTGGCAAAAGAAGATACATTTGTGAGCCCCCAGTAACAATGTGCAGTGGTAAGTGCTATCGTGGATTCAGAGATCACTGATTGGCAATAAACATGCTTAAAACAGCTAATGATTGTGAACGATACTCCGAATGCAGTTTCTTTGAGATTGTGCCAATCCTTAGAAGTAGAGCAGAAATGTAAATCTTTCTGAATCAAGGAGTGCTGCCTACATTCAGTGTCTGCCTTTTTTCATGGTTGACAGATGAGATGAAATCTGGCTTTTTTTTATAGCTCAAGGAATTATCATCTTAAACTCGGATAAACCCAGCACATGGCATGAGACCAAAGCCTTTCAGTAATTTGGCAGCTATCAAATCAATCAAGATGATTGTCGTGACACTCGTGCACCTGACCTCACACATGCACGCGCACAACTTCCTGGTCCGTTTTTTTTTTTAAAAATTAGCATTATCTCTGCGGATTGACATAAGTGGCTCACGTAATAAACTGGAAGTCGGGAAGAAGGAGAGTTATTTCACCTAGAATACACTCAAATGCCACTAGCAATTTCTTCCATGAGCCTACGTCTACTGATGTGTCATTTAAAGAATGTACAATGTGTTATCTGCACTGAACGATCTACAAAGGCTGCCTGCCATTATCAGGAATGTGCTCTGGATAGCATAGCACGGGGCAAATGACTCAGGGAGATGGGATGTGGGAGATTCAGAGGCCATACGCCTCTCTGAAGTTTTCCCTTTGATGTGGCACACTAACCTATACCAGATGCACCAGGCTTAGGCCGCTAAGAAGTACCCATGCTGTATTAGTGGCTACATATTCAACATATTCTCTCTCTCACACACTCACACAAACACACAAACACACACACATATACAAATACAAATACACCTGCAAAATAACAGCCAACATCTTGCTACATCTTCATCTTATATATTTTCAGGATTCGCTTTGGGGAACTGCACAGCTGTTTTAATTAATCTACTCTTGCAAGTCATCTCCCCAGTAGTACGTGGCTGTTTTTAGGTGCCTTGGTGAACACACTTATTGCCACTTTCACAGTTAGAAACCCATCAGTCCTTATAGCAGTCTTGTTTGTTTATTGCACACCATTTCCATTGAGCCTAATCTTGAATTGAAGAGATGATTGTATTCAGCAGGGTTGCGGAAACTGCATTACTGCCAACTGTAACCTTCACAGAATCCTTCAAAGACGAGATACAAGGCAATTTCCTGTTTTTCGCTTGGTGAGGATGAACGCAAACTTACTTCTCGCCCTCGCCCGGATCAGAAACATGCGCTGTCCTCAGAGGGCTATTGGAAGATGATGGGCTCGTTATCTCAGTCACAAACGCTGAAAAGTGGTGATGAACGAGATGGGCAGAGTGTGTATCTGCTAGGTATTAGCACATAGCGCAGCCTATTGTCTACCTATGGCCTTGAGAGCGAGCTCGAAGCTGTAGCAGTATGTCAGGCTGTATCCTCCAGTGGATAAGAGCTTTATGTCAGGTGGATAATTGGACTCCTGGCTTTTATGGTCTTATTTGCTGGGGTGGGGTGGGAGGGTAGGATGGGGGTCTTATGTATACAACAACAGCTGAAGGTTATGTTTGTGCCTGAGCATCTGTAGGAAGAAACCAACAGTTTCTCCACTACAAGCTGAGTAGACTTGGCAAACACAATCCAAACATCAAACAGCCCTGACCCCTCTCTGACCCTCACCTTTAGCTCGTGGGCTTGGATGTGCCTGCCGTTGGTGTGTTAGCTGAAATTCTTTCAAACTGAGTGCTGGGCATAATCAGAAGAGCTCCTAATGGCCACTCAGGAGACCCACAGCCAATAGATCCTGCCAGTCAGCTGTATCCTCTATCCTGAAACAAAGATCTGTGCAATTACCACCTGCCATCACACTTCATGTGCATCAGAGCAGGCCTCATTGCATCCCAGCAAAAACCTCTCAAAGCCAGTATTCCTACTCAACAGCTATGAAGGAAGTTGCTGTCCATTCTGGGTTCCTGTTTGTTTTCTCATTTCTTTGTCAGTTAGCGATGTTTACATTAGTAAAGGTGAAGAAAGATTTTCATTTTCCGCCTCGACTTGTGACCTGCGACTCCTTGGGAAAGCTCGCCCACGCGCATGCTGTGCATTGTGGATACAAACAGCTGCAGGTCAGATATGTGGGATGGATTATGTGTGTATGTGCATGTTTGTGTGTGTGTGTGTGTGTGTGTGTGTCTTTGTCTTTGTCTTTGTGTATGTCTTGCTTAACCTCCAAGCAAGTGCTGAAAAAAAATTAGTTAGTGTTTCTTAGGTGCTTGTGTAAGAGGAGTCTAATATTAAACAATGAAAGGTTTTTCACATGAATAAATTGTGTAGACGTTCTCAGACAGCGTGAATAAATCAGCACTTTGATTTATTGATTATGCAAGCATTCTATGAACGCTGTATTCCTTATGCTTTAAAAACTCATTTGCTAAAGATGTGTTACAAAACACACATAATATAATGCCTGTCACACACCTGTAAAATTGTTCATAAGTAGTTCTATTTGCATGCATAACACATTACATGGCATAAGGGTATGTTAGTATACAGCACTTTTAAACCTATTATATTATGTAGTCAAGTTAGTTCCTATTATCACTTACGTTATAACAGCTATAGACAGTTGTTCCCTTACCAGCCTCTCTTTTTTCTCTCTCCTGATGTCAGTATGACAAAAACCCCACAGCTTTGTTATGTTAGTGCAGACTCCTTCCTCATGCCTGAAAACTTTCTGTTACAAAGCTCGAGACTCCTTCCACAGATGTTACCTAAACATCTCCTTACAGAAAACCTCACTATATCAACAACAATTATATGTTTCTTTGTTATTTTTTTCCCTCTTTCACCTGCTCCTGTTTGGGGTCGCCACAGCAGATCACCCGTCCGCATATTTTGTTTCTGGCACTGGTTTTACGCCTGATTCCCTTCCTGACGCAACCTTCCCCATTTCCAGGCTTATGACCGGCACCGAGAGTGCACTGGCTCGTGCAAACCTACGGTGGCTGGGGTTGATTCCCTGAGCGGGACTCAAACCCAGACCATGGCGATGAGAGCACTGCACACTAGCCACTAGTCCACCAGGAAACCGTGTTTCTTCGTTAAATAACAATACTTAAACAAAATCTCATTATTATTAGCCTTAGATTACGTGGCGCACACACCATACCATACCAGTCTCTTTGAATGAGCTGTTACTATAGACACAATAATGTATTAGAACAAGCACATTCATATAAAAATCATTTATGTTACAGCCGGAACTACAGTCAGAGCTGCTGTTACAAGAAATTGATCCACACCTTCTGATACGAGAATCCGACAGCACTGTGGTATAAAATGTATTATGTATGCTATATAATGTTTAATAAATGCATTCATATGAAGCGTTCCTCATTCCATTCCGATTATAACTGTGAATAAAGCAATCAAGAATCACAGTTGCAAATTAGAACATTTCCGATGAATATATAAGGACATGAAGGTTAAGGTTAAGGTTGCGAATCAGAATCTGTACCTTTTCTTACAACTTCATTCATATAAATTCAAACAAAATTGAACCAGATCGCCTTTTTTGTTTGTATCTATAAGAATTTCTCATGACATGCATTATTCTTAAATATAACAGCACCTAAACATTTATAATCACTACATATTATGATAAATGATGTTTTTAAATTAAGTCCTGCGCACAAAATATTTGAAATAAAATCTGGGCTCAGCAAGAGCTAATTAGGACTGTTTGGAACAAATGGCATGTACCAAATCAGCAGGCCACGACATTTATTACCACTGCTAATTAAAAGAGAGGAGGAACATCTGCTAGGCCTAATCCTCACCTACAATATGTTGTGTGTGGTTGCACGCACGTGTGTGTGTGTGTGTGAGCGTTTAGGGCTAAAGGTTATTCTGGACAATAAATAACTAGTAGCCTGGCACCCAAACAGCACCCAGACAAAAGGGTCCTTCAAGGTCTATTTATTACAGTTGGCATTTAAGTTTCTCTCTCTTTCCCTCTTTCTCCACGGCTCTCCTCCCTAAACTTAATCAAGTGATGAGGTGGAAACAAGGCCCAGTAGATAAAAGTGTTGGAGATGGTAATGATGCCAAGTAATGATTTCCCCAGAGGAAATCTGATCTATTGCCACGGGGAAGAGATGGAGAAGAAAGACCTGAGGGAGAGAAAGAGAGAGGGAACGAAGGGAGAGGAGAGGAGGGGGAATCCACATCAGCATTTCATAAGAGGCTCCTCAGCCATGAAAGTGAGCTAGAAAGGGAGGTGGAGGTTGTATTAGAAGGAGAACGGTTCTCATCACCCCTTGGGTGCCTCGTTTTCTCGCTCCCTCTTCGCCTGTTTTTGAGGGCGGGGGAGATATAAAGTGTTTGTGTACACTTGGGGGGTTGCAGGCAGAGGCGCTAGGTGAAATTAAACAGCTGAAAGGTACGATTTAACAATGCTCAAAACTCAATAAGTATACGATAAGCAGCAAATTAGATGTGTCTCTGTCAGGGAGATGGGAGGGAGGTGGAAGAAGAAAAAAAAAAAAAAACTCCGATCGATCGCATCGTCAAAAATTAATCTCCTGGCCTGTACCCTGGACTCGCTGCCAAGGTTGGTGAGAAGTATAGAAATAAGCACACGGAATATAACTACACTGTCTCACACTCATCTCTTCTCCTTCGTTTCAAGTTCCTGTTCTAGTTCACAGCAATAATTTCTAACATTTTACATGGTTTTGCTCAATGCACAGCCTTGAACGTGCATTTTGCGGGGGATTGCGCAACTGGAGCGTCATTTAACCCCTAACTCATAAAAATTCAACGTTTTTAACACTGAATCTAAAAGAAAACATGCATTAACCATTAAAAAAACCCAACCCAGTCACCAATCTAATTATTTTACATGGTTTACTAGCTGATAATGTCTGCATTTTTCCTCTTAAATGTAGAACAGGGTTGAGTATTTTACCATAGAATTAGCAAAATGTTAATGTCATGAGGGCATTAAAGACAGTCTAAAGATTTATTTTTGGGAAACAGGGCTGCGCTTTCAAAGAGACCTCATCACTCAATATGACAGAAAATAAAGTTAGACGAATGAGCAAACTTACTATTCTTCTTCTCATGATGCCACATCCTGTTGAGCATGTCACTTCCAAACATTTCATAAAGGTGAATGTGTTCACATAACAGGGTTGAGGGAATGTTGTGGTCATTTTTTTTATACCTTATAATGGATGACTTATGGAAAAGGATGTTTCAGGCATGATAAATTAAATGGATTCACACAGTAATGCAAAAATAATAATTTTTTTTTAAGTATTAATCATTATAATTCAAGGTAAAATGGCTGGGACAGGTAAAAAAAAATTTCCGTGTTTTAAGTGCTGGTGAGGTTGTAAGTTTTAAAATATTTATCTGAAGTATGCATATTGGTTGTGGATGACACTTGCCTGTGTTTACAATGTCTATTACCTTTGTGTATTTGTAAATGTAATATATGTGGGACACAAATAGCACCCTGATCATATCACACATCCGTTTTTGTTAATTAGAGCAGGTGATTGACAGGTACAACTCGACGTTTAATACATAAAAGATTTTTGTTTGGCAAAAAATTGATTCCTGAACATTTGATCTCCTCCTAAAAAAATGACACACTGATTTTGCAAACAATGGGGAGAGTGTAGTTACACAATCTTGCAACCATTGTCGACTGTAATGACTGAGAGAACAGGGGTGCATGGGGGAGAAAAGTGTGCTGTGTCTGTCAGTGCATCAAGCCCAAAGGTGACAACGCACTCAAACCCATTTGCACTGCATTAAGTCCAACTCACAGCAGAAAAGTGCCTCTCTGCGTTTCACCCTCTTTACCTTAAAATAATGGAGCCTTTTTCGCAGCTCCGGGAGGCTTTCGCAAGCTGTGCACTTAACGGCGTGCCATCATCACCTGCCTCTCTCCTCTCTGAGTACCTCCCAATTGATCTCCGGGAAGAAATTCTGCCATTGTTTGTGTCACGATTTGCACAGCTGGAGCCAGAGCATACTATTGCACTCGACTAAACCATTAAAGCGACCATTAACCAAGGATGGTGGCAATGGTTTAAGGAAAAGCTGCAGAGGCCATTTTTGAAAACATGCCGTACTGTAGTGCTGCCTAGATGGCTACGATGTGCTGGATGTATAAAAGCGCGGAACTCAATGGCATAAATGACTTGTTTAAAGCCGTGACTATGCAAATCAGTACGGACACAAGTTAATGTACAGGCCACCGAGATGCCTGGTATTCAAGCAAATGAGTTTCTTCAATGTTCCTGTGTGGAAAACACAGTCTGTGTGTGTGTGTGTCTGTGTGTGTGTGTATGTGTTTGTGTGTGGAAGCTATTATCCTCGGTCTGTTCAATTATTGATTGTCAAGTGCCACAGGGTGAGGGAGAGCCCAGTATACGCACACCAAATAAATCTCTGTTTGGACATTCTGCACTGTGTCTCCATCTCCCTCTTTCCCTGACTCCCCAGTCTCAAACTGAAGGTTGGAGTTTTTACAGGTTCATCTTTTCAGCCATGTCAAGAATGTATCAAAACATGGACATTTGGTGCAGAGTTTGCATCGGGGCAGTGGTAGAACTCCGATATCGACTGAGCGCCAGAATTATATTTAATAAAATGCATTTAAAACTGATGGATTTGATTCCACATTTAACCATTAAAAAAATGTGTTAACCCCTACCAGGCAACAATTTCCATTTTTTTTTACAACGTTCTTTGCTGATAATGGCTGCATTTTACTCTTAAATAACAGAGTTGAGTTTTGTACACAGAATGTGGTTAATTAACGTTCATGCTAATGACATGAGGGGCTACAGATATTTTTCATTCATATAATAGTTTAATATTTTATATTTTACATTATTATAATTATTTAAGAAATTATTTTCAGTCTATAATTTGGGTAACAGAGTTGTAAAGTGACCGTGTCGGGCAATATCGCATTGTCATTGTAAATAAATAAAAAGGAGTGAGAGAACTTACTTTTATTCTTTCCATGTGTATCAGGAAATTCAGATGATGCAACTTCATGCTGAAAATGTGACTTGTGGAATCTACCAAATATTTCATAGGGGTTAATGCGTTCAGCTTTTAACATACATGTTTGCACATGTAAATGTAATGGCACCCCAATCGTGGAACTTCAAGGATGGAGAGAGTCCATATTTCCAACATGATTGAGAACCCAGTCCGGTTTACTCTTTATATAATCAGAGGTGGGTTTTTATTTCATTCATAAAAGGAAGCAGATTTATCTATTATTAACTCTGCTACTCATAATGGCCACATTTCATGTACTGCTGAGACAGGGTTAAATGATTTGCAGTTAATTAGCTTGCCTCTTGGTTATTGATTTTCCTTCAGGACACAGTGGAGCTTGAAACAGCCACTCTGAATAGCTCTAGTTCACTCTGTGTGTGGAGAAAACGCTCGCCTGCTCGTCCAATGCCGTCCAGGGTGTTTCATTCACTATTTTGAAATGTGATGAGTATATCTTACTCTGTGTCTATGTTGATTTAAATACGTGAGTGAAGGATTATTTCCTGCATTTTTTTTTTTCTTGACCTTCAGGAAAGAATAATTCGAAATGATGCCACTAGATTAATGAAATGTTTAAATCAGAACCATCCCACAGTTTACAGTGATTCACTTTTATACACCTAGTGTTCCCAAATGTTCATGCACACACAGACACACACAATCAGTTTGTATTGGGAACAAGGCTAAATCACACAGATCTTTAGCCCTTTACTACACAACAAGGACTCGTGTGTGATGTAGACAGGCCCAGTGGGCTCATGAAGCATGTTGATGTTGGTGTTGCAGGAGCAGCAGCATAGAGGCTTCCTCTGCTCGGCGTGTTGACACAAATAAAATGGTGTAAAAACTAATTTGCTCGAATTGACACAACAATATTGCCAACTAAATCACACATGTGCCACATGTTATTCTCTCTGGACACTCTATAAGTGCTAATCATGATGTGGCTAAGGTAAGTGCAATTATAGATCTTTTCTGTACTAATATAGAATACTACAAAACCTGAATTGGAATTTTTTTTTTTTGAAATGTTAATGATTAATATTATTAAATTAATGATGCTTGCTAGCAATAGTAAGCCTCTAATGATGTTTCAGCAATGCAGAGGTCTCACAAATCAGACTTTTAGCTTTCACTAAAGAGTATGGTAGTTTTTAATCACCAAATTTGTCTAAAAACTGCCTTCTGTGACTGACCAATCATAGACCATTGTGGTGAAATGCAAAGGAGGAGGCAATCGTCAAACTGGTGATTGAGAAATGCTGTCTCTCTAATGCCAAAGAAATTGTTGGATAACATTTGCAGAGGGTAGTATGGTGGCATACAGCTCCAGGGTCCCCGATTTAATCCTGAGCTTACTGTCCGTGTGGAGTTTCGCATGTTCTCCCTGTGTACATGAGGCTTCCTCTGACCTCCACAAAAAATTTGGTGGATTGGGTACTCTAAATTATCCCGAGGTGTGAAGGATTTTTCTTACTTGTGCAGGTCAGCATCCATCTGCCTCTTTTTGTGTTGATTGTTGTTTAAGTGGAAAATTCTGAATGATTATGTGTACAGTTTAATTCACAGCTTCTGTAGAAGGGTGTCAATAATTCTGGAGTGACTGTAAGTGTACAATATATTAGTCAATCTATGGATGGAGCTTCAGATGCTTAGGCTGGCCTCAAACCATGGCAGGGTATTTCAGTGATGGAAATCTCAGTAGCTTTGCATTAGTGATGTCTTCATAGTCAAACAGGCTTTTACTGAAAACCACCAATTACAAAGCCTCTGATTAAGGGCATGATAGAATCTCAGCAGTGCTGAAGAATTATGAGAATGTGTATCTGGCAGAAGAGCAAATGCTGTTCACTGTTACCAGGCACCCAAATAGTGATGGCTGGCTCTCATTTGAGTCCATTCTCTCCCTCATCAATGTTTCAGGGTTGAGTAATGAAGTCGAATGTCTACTTCACATCTCATGACAGCTGTTATCTTGTCTGTTTCTCTCTCTTGCGCTCTCTCTTGCGCTCTGTCTGTCTGTGTCTCTGTCTCTGTCTCTCTCTCTCTCTCTCACACACACACACACAGAGAGAGAGAGAGAGAGGAAGGGATGAAATATGGTGGTACCCCCCCACTCGACTTCTACCTAGGTGGGCTCCCTGACAAGCATAAATTATGTTAATAGAACCGAATAAAAAACACTTTATTCCAAAGGTTTTAGTACTTTGGAATGTCAGGATGATCTAGTGTGTTACCTGGAGAGAAGTCTAAAGCTAAGTCGGAGCGCTAAAATATTAAAACATGAAATTTGCCCACTCTCCTGAGGAGCGTCGGAGGAAAATGAAGAATGCATCGGCTTGTTCTCCCATGTGGACATTTTTCCATTCATTAATTGATCAGAGCACCAAATATAACTCAGCATAATGGCACTGTCAGTGGATTCTCACAGATAAGGCAATGCATATTTTGATGGACTTTTCATAAAAGGAAATGTCATTAGTGCTGTGTTTTGTCCTGTTTCCCACCTCTCTATATTCAGTCAATGTTATCTAAATGCCAAATTATGACCATCAGCTAATTTAGGCCTTCAATTTAAAGAAAGTTGAGTAACACTGAGGGTTATTACATTTGGGAGGAGTTATCTGGTCGGAGGTTCTGATGAAATAGTGTTTTCTTTAATTATTCTTGTCCAGATGAGTTACGCCAAGGAGCAGTCCAACGGCTTCGTCCATGCTTTTTTTAATGAAATGGGAGACCCAGACGTGACATGTAAATGGGATGATTTTAAGGGGAAATAAAAAAATCTAATTTACACAAATTTTCCACTTTTCTCAAATGTATTTGATCAGCCAAGACATATTTAGTGTCCAAATTTTGCCTGTGTGTAGCTAGAATGAGTAACAAGCAGTGGAAGCCTGGAGCATCATCATGGCAGCTACATACCAAAATCTTCACACAGTGGCCTTGATACTATCATTGGACTTAATACCATTTGTATGTAAACATACCATGGTAGAATATGTATATATAAACATATGCAGTATCACAGTGCACCATACACACACATTTACACACCCATGTAAACACCTAGGGGTAATTCTGCATAGCCAATCCACCTACTGGCATGTTTTTGGGCGGTGGGAGAAAACCAGAGAATCTGGCAGAAGCCCACACAAAAACAGGGACAACATGTGACTCCACACAGACAGCTACAAGGCATAAAATATGTATGTAAGACAAAGTTTCTAACAATGTGGGATCTAAGACATCTGCACAGTACTGTATAGACCTCAAAGGCACTTTAATGTCATTGATATCAGTCAGTATGGCCTTAAATGCCCTAATTAACCTTGCTGCAAGGGGCATGGCTGTATCTAAGCAATCCTAATAGTAATCTAGTGTAATGATTTAGATACTGAATGTACTTCCCTCTATTTATCAAATTACTATTAGCTGGATTCCACTCAATTATATTCTGTTTATTTTAAAACATGAAAATAAGTCTTAAAACTGGTGAAACGGAGAAATCCATGCAGGCAAATGAGTTCTGAAAGAGGAACAGATGTAGAGAACAGAAAGAGAGAGAGAGAGCGTGAGAAAAGGGCGGGGAGGCTTGGTCTGAGTGTTCAATTACTGGAGCCGTGAGGTTAAATCAATACCATTTAAATTGCTTATGCTAATCACCTGAGTTCCAATCACTGCGATCAGCATAAGCAATCTGCTGACCCCATCCAAGTTGAACACAAGCTCCACAACAGCACCCCTAATCTCCTCCTGAAACATATGAGCAGAGTTCACACCACTCTGATCCTATGGGGTTTTACTGGAAAGGGGTGAGTGTAATGCTGTGTGCTCTGTGGGAACTCAGTTTATGTGTTTTTTACTGGAGGAACATCCTGTGGAAGCTCTTCTAAACCAGATGTGGGTTGACAGTCCAGTTAGCATATGGCATTTTTCAATATGACTGAGCAGCTGATTTCTGTCTGTGCAATTCAAATATTAACATTTGAATTTTTAAAAAAAAAATTTTTATGGATTTTGCAATTCAGTTAGAGGCAGTTCTAAGACAGTTCTTGCTTTTTAATCTTCAAAGACAAAGGACCTGACAAGTCTCCTTGGATGTATTTTCAAACTGTTGTTTGCACAGTCCGGGCCTCAATCAACGGACCTGTCTAGTGGCTGGTTTGTCATGGAAGAAGAGGCCACTCTGCCCTTCTTTTAACTGAGTTACCCCTAGCCAAACAGAGCACATGGCAAAATTGCGACCTAAACCTGGTTATCTGTACCTGAGAATAATATTACCAGTCATATTCTGCAATCGAGGCTTCAGGATGACAACAAAGCAGAGCGCAAAGGAACAACATGAAAAAAAAAACACTATTCATAGTGAGAAAGCCTGACTGAGGTGACATTTGCTGAATGTAGACTTGTATTACGTACTGGCTGAGCCAGAATAGCTTTGAACTGCTACTCCATCATATCCCTCATTGAAAGCTAATAGGTTGTAGCAAGTGTGTGTGTGTGTCTGACTGTGACCATTATAGACTGGCCTGAGGTACATTGGGGCCTGTTTCATCATATCAGCCTGAGCTGGATGAAGCACCAGTAGTCCACACATTACCTCAGAAACAGCCGCCATGGACCCATCACCTGCAATCAGCATGTGCCCTCGAATCGTCCGTGCTGCGAGGTCCAGTGGGCAGCAGACAGCAAGGCTCAAACTCAAATTGATTTATAATGCAGAATGTCGGCTCTAAGTCGGATCTCAGCTAAGCATTCATTAATTTTTCAGGAGCCGGGGAGCCATTGTGTGATATAAATCTCTGCCGCACCTCAGCACCAGCCCGCGCCACCACTTTGAAGTTCTGCCTAATTAAGCCCCTGTACAGTTAATAACCCGAACAATAAGGCAGCGGGCAGATCTGAGAAATATACGATGTCTGCTTAATACAGAGACAAAGGGCGAGGAAATGTTCTGACAGGCATGGAGGTGCACAGGCAGTCCATCTGTGTTCTCATCTGTACATCTGAATGTCTCCCTGAATATTGATACGTAACAATGAAGCTATAAGGCGCAGCACAGTTTTTAAGAAACAGGTCGAAAAAAGCAAATTCCAAACCAGTTTTCTGAAACGTCAGGTGCAACCAGGACCATCTAGAGCTGAGCCCCTGTGCCATAAACAGAGTAGGAGGATCGGTAACTACTGATCATCGAGCAAGGTTTAGGCGTTTCTCAACTGCCAGAACTGTAAAACGCTCGACTTGACTGAAGTATTGCCACGGATCCGGACAAAAACACAAAAGCCTTGGACTTTTTAGCCTTGGAGCTAAATAGCAGGGTTTAGTTTGTAGCAAACAGGAGGCCATGAGGATCAGAGCCTTGGAACTTTTTTTTTTTTTTTTCTTTTGTGCAGACATGAGCACATTCTTCATGGCAACTTTTGGAGCCTTATCGAGTATACCTGAGAAAAACGTGCTTCTCTGAACAACTTCTGGTAGACTTGCCCTCGAGATGGCTGCATTACGTAGACTAGTCACTGATTCTTGGAGCTTTCTTCATGTATTTGAAACTATGAACCTTTAGGAGGGAAAAGTGTGAGTTCATAAGACCAAATCTTTGGACTGGCACATGCACATGTGCCATATTTTGTGTACGGGTATCAGTTGAAATAGATTGGGTTTTCAGACACCTCCCTCTAGTGGACACAGAACACATCACTTATGTTAACATGACATTTTAATAGCGAGATGTTGTGGCATGTCAGTCTTAGTTTTAAGTCGCACTGGACTCCAAAAACAGTTTTGCTCTATTTTGTAATTTTCTAAAGCCTTCCTGAAATGCAAATAATTTTATATATTAATTTTCAGTCAAAAAAAGGAATCAGTACACAGCTCATGAATCACATATTCACATATTTCTTTATAATATGCCCCAATTAAAAAGACGTGTGTGCGTTTGTGTGTGTGTGTGTGTGTGTGTGTGTATGTATAAAGACAGATTTTTTGATATAAAATTAACATACAGAATAATTAGATATTGGATATTTTATTAGATGTTTTACTTTTTGAATAATGGTTGATAATACTAAGATAACCATCTTAGTATTATCAACCATTACTCAAAAAGTAAAAGAATACTCATTTATTTAAAAAAAAAAAAAAAAAAAAAGGATATCTGTGGTTGTCTCCAGGGGCTTCACCTGTGAATAGTTTCTTAATTTATAGATTCATCTTGGGGTCCATACATTCTGAGAAATCCACTCATTACAGTTAATAGCATTCAGACTGCTCCCTCTTTACCATTCTGGTTTGTTTCTGTGACAAATGTGTTAGCCTGCTCTCTGGAAAATACAGTTCTATATATTTTATCATTGGTGTTTTATGTCATTGTTGTAGCGTTTGATCATTTTTCTTCTAATATATTCCAATAATCCAAGTGAGCGAATCTAAAGATTGCTCAGTGAATACAAAAGAGATTGGAGGGGAAGCGTGGACATACAAGGTATATGACTATATTTATATCACATTTCGAAATTGTATATATGAGGGCCGGGATATTGTTGCTATGAAACTGTATTACTAATCTGTAGATTGTTAAGAGCGCCATCATTTATGACATTTATATTCCACAGTTAATACTGCTTCTACTCAAGGTGATTGAAATTAAAACTACTTTTAGTTTTTTTCAGTTTAATTAAAATAATTCAATTAGATAACATTCCACTGGGGTGTTACTGTAGCCCGTACAGTGGCTTACATAAGTATTCACCCCCCGCTTTTTTTGATCTTTTTTTCATATATTTTTAGTGTTACAACCTGAAACTGAAATGGACTTAATTGGGATTCATGTCATGAATCTACAGAAAGTAGCCCACAATATTGACATAGGGGGGAAGATTCCATATGATTAGCAAAATTATTTACAAATAATAAACATAAAAGTTGTGACTGCATAAGTATTCGCCCCCATTGGTCTGAAACACGTAATAAGTGCAACAACAGTCCTCTAGAAATAGATTGGATGAAAGAGTACGTAAAAGAAAAACCTCTAGGTCAATATGAAGTAAGAGCAATATTATAATAGAGTTTACACCTGATGTTATTGTATAGGATTTAGTGACAAAACACCACAAATTTCATTTTAAAATAGAAATTTATACACTGCTGCATTAAACGTAGTATATGGATAAGACATGAAAGAGGTCTGCTGATGTTCCTCAGGGGATTTTCCCTACAGCCACAGTACAGTGGTGAGGGTGTGGTAGGCCATGGAGAAGGTAGCGCCCATGCCCACCATCCAGGAAAGACCCCTGCTGGGCTGAGGAAGTGGCGTCACATACGCTATTGTGTGGAGAAAACGTGACCCTACAAACAGGCGGAAGTGGAGCAGGGCAGTGGAAAGCTCCGGTCCTGTCAGAGTGTAGAGCAAGCCAACCAACACAAAGGGAATAATGTTCTCCAGGTCATTCTGATGGCATCTGTAGACACAGAGCAAAGCTCGTTTTCACACAATAGACTCACATTTGATTGTTTATGAAACAGCTGATGCATGTCTAAGAGGTGTTAGACCTTCGCACACGTTCCACATCATCATTGACCCGCAGCATCTTTTTCTTCTCCTCAGGAGTTTTGGCCATGCTAGTGTCTTCTATGTTTGCAACTGCCTGTTTACATTGAAGAGAGATCATGTCTAGCACAAACCATACAAAACTACACCTTTACGTTTTAATAACTTTAATTATTAATATACAGTGCTGTGCAAAAGTCTTAGGCACTCTATAGTTTTTAGTACAAACCTTGTTATAGATGTTTATTTTCTGACGTCTACATTATTGATTCAGTACAAAAACATTTTAGATTCCAAACATTAGTTT